>OU898278.1:91048991-91231491 GCA_918026665.1 Diabrotica balteata | reverse complement strand
TGTGTGTGTGTGTGTGTGTGTGTGTGTGTGTGTGTGTGTGTGTGTGTGTGTGTGTGTGTGTGTGTGTGTGTGTGTGTGTGTGTGTGTGTGTGTGTGTGGTGTGTGTGTGTGTGTGTGTGTGTGTGTGTGTGTGTGTGTGTGTGTGTGTGTGTGTGTGGTGTGTGTGTGTGTGTGTGTGTGTGTGTGTGTGTGTGTGTGTGTGTGTGTGTGTGTGTGTAGAGTAATTGTCTTGTTACTTAGCAAAGTCGACGTCATTGTCTTTGCTAAGAGACGCTAATTGTATCAGAACGTCTGCGGTCCCTCCGGTGTGTACCGATCACACAAGGATAGAAATTATTTTCATTTATTAATTTTTTTAATAAACGAAAATTTCCACCCAGGTGGGATTCGAACTCACGACCTTTAGGTTTAAAGGCAGGCGCTCTTACCACTGAGCCACAGAGGGGGTAATTGTTTTATGCTAATAGCTATAAAATGCATGTATCAATAAAGTAAGGTTAGTATTTCTTCAATTTAAACTTTTAAACTATATTTCATAGAAATAGAACTCAGAATTATCGTAAAAAATACTATGCTTACAAGAAAAAGCAGCAGAGGAAGCAAAATGTTAACTTTATAGATATTAAAAAGTCTTAAGTTTTGACATTTAAACTTTTGTTTGGAAAGTAATAATGACAATGTGACAGTCGTGACGTCACACTCCTGCGGTCCATTACCAGGTTAATTACGTAACCTCTCATGAACCTCCCTAACTCAAGATATGAAAAAAACATTGATACGCAGGTCCTTTAGTAAAGTATTAAATTACTGAGTTCCTCCTCATTGCCAAGTACGAGTAAGTTATGCCGACTTAAAATTTTTGTCATGGATTTAATAGTTATATTTTCATTCAGACTGCTCATTTTTTTGGAATCAGTTAAAATGATCACAAGAAGTTAAGGAATCCATTGAAAATGATCGATTGAAATAAGTTAAATAAAAGAAATATAACTTTTTATTATTATTATCCCGGTTTTTTATAGCGTTCTCCGCCTTCCGGTTCCCAGCTTTCAGCTACGTCGGTCATTCCATTCGCCAGGGTGAAGGTGTCTTTCCGACATTGCCTTCTGAATGCCGCCCAGCCAGGATTGTTTTGGCCTTCCTCTCTTCCTTCTTTCCCTTGGCGTCCATTTTAAAATTTGGTTTGGCAGCCTGTCGTCGTCCATTCTTTTCACATGATGATACCAGATCAGTTGTCTCCTTTGAATTTCGTCAATGATGGTTGACTTGACTCCCATTATATTTCAGATATTCTCATTTTGTATTCTATCAAGCCTTGATTTTCTAGCTGATCTTCTCCTCAAGTCCATTTCCAATGCAAGTAGGCGTCGCTCAAGGGATTTAGTAAGTTCCCATGTTTCGCATCCATAGAGCACTATACTTTTAAAGATGGAGTTGAAGATGAGATGCTTTCTTTGATTTGTCCTATATAGTCCAATAGTCCGATAATTCTTTTGACCATAGCATTGGGTTTAGGCATCCTATCACCCTTTTTCTTTTCACGATTCTTTGCTTTATCTCTTTTTCGGTGCGCCCACTCTTGTTGATTGTTGTTCCCAAATATATATATTCCTCACAGTTCTTGATTGTTTCATGTTCGTTGACCATTAGATCTTCTACTTCATTCCCGATGCATAAGTATTGCGTTTTGTTTCTATTTACAGAGAGGCACCATTCTTCATATATTTTAAACAACCGTCTCGTCATGAATTCTAAATCTTCCTTGTCTGCTGCCACTACTACTAGCTCGTCCGCAAAATGTAGAGTATATAATGTTGTATCGTCGTCAAGTTGGATCCCCAATTCTGAACAGGATCTTCTTCAGTGTTTTAGTGCTTCATTTAAATAGTATTGGAGAGAGGCAGCATCCTCATCGTAAGCCTTTTGTTACTGGAAATTCTTCTGATAAGGTGTTGTTTAGTTTGATTTTTGATGATGCTTTATTGTACAATTGTTTGACTGCGGCGATGATCGTGCTATTTAATGGAGATCGTTCAAGAGACTGCCACAGCTTTCTCACAGGAATCGTGTCATATGCTTTTGTGAGATCCACAAATAAAAGATGTATTTCCTGGTTTCTTGAAACTTTCTTTCCATTCAGTTGTGTTAGGGTAAATATGTGGTCTACGCAAGATCTTCCAGCTCTAAATTTTGGTTGCTGTTCAATTTCATGAGGTTCGTATTCTTTCTCAACCATGTTTTTTTAAATTTTACCAAACAGCCTGCTCAAGGTACTGGTGACAGAGATACATCTGTAGTTTCCGCAAATATCTTTTGGACATTTTTTGTGAATTGGAGTAATCCATGCTTCTTTCCAACTAGTTGGGATTTTTTCTCCATTTAAGTATCTTGTGAATAGCGCTTTAAGCTTATTAGTTTTGGTGTTCCGTATTTTAGAACTTATGCTGGTATGTTCTCCGGCCCGGATGCTTTGTTATTCTTCATCGATTTAAGCGCTTGTTGTATTTGTTCTTCTTCCACGTTTACATATAATATATTATATAATATAGAAATATAACTAAACGTATTAAATATATTTTGCATTATAGAGACATTATAAATGAGAGAAGATGCGTAAATAATCATCAAATGGTTTTTAAATCTCAGTGCTAAGAAAGGTAGGTAAAGATAAAAAATTGTTCTCTAATTGTTCCACTCTTGGTGATTTACACAAATCAGGAAATAAACTAAGCAAGCACCTAAATATTTTCTTTGAGATAGGATATGTAATCTTTTCTAATGTGGTAATTACTCCAAATTATAAAGTAAAATTTTAATACACAGAGTAAAACACACCCTAGAATATTTTTTTTCTTCCCATCTATTTATATTCTGTAATAAGATTACAAGTAAATTATGTATAATAATAATTAAGAGTATAATTATTTATAATTAGAATTATAATTATTTTACAAGTAACATGCAAGAAGTTGTTGTACAATTTCCTACTTATATTTTAATTTAAACAAAAAATGTTTGTAAATTTAGGATCTACACAAAAGATATATAAAAAAACTTAATTTAGAGATATTGTTAAAAGATAACTGGGAGTGCATCGCTTAAGTCTTCGATTTGGTAGTCGCTTCATAAGATTCGTTTCAAACTTTTTAGGATGGTTTTCAAGCCTCAGAGCATATTTTTGGAAGCAATTTGTGATCTCTTCTTTAACAGTCTTGACTTAAAGGTTATGCGTAATAAACCTGTTAGGTACACACCAAGGTGTATTTGAGTCGTCTAATTCCAAAACCGTCCATTTGCAAAAAGTGCAATTTTCACAAAATGAACAAAACTGATTTTTTTATTAAGCCTCCCGAAAAAAAAGTTCATACTTAACCATGGGCTATCTATCAGAAATGCATTAAATTGCGATTTGTTATTTTGGATTTAATTAGCTCAGTTATTAAATAAAATTAAATATGTTTTCAATATGGCCGGTTTTGGAACTTACAAATCAACTTGGCCGTTTTTGAAACCCATTCATCTGAACATGTCCGGTTTTGATATGTTTTTAAACATAAATAAAATCAGAATTACTCTTATAGGATATTTTTATTAAAGAATGAATCGAACAAAAAATAAAATTAAAACTTACAACACACTTTTCAAAAACGAATAGAAAAAGGAAAATTTACACGTGGTTGTAATTTTTGGTCAATATTATCCATTGTCATCTCTTGCAAACAACAACTCACATCAGCGTTATACACAGCGTGTTCAGACTGGTTATCATTCCTAAATAGCTTACGATAATGGGAAAGTTGTTCAAAATTAGCCCATTCTTCACCATAATGTTTTCTTAGCAACTTTTGTACGTCATTAAGCTTTAATGGGTTGATGTTTACCATTCCTGGCTGTATTGTCTCCGTCGGCATTTCCCCTAGGTTCGTCCTTCTCTTTAAAATGCTTTTGTAATGTCACTGCCCTAGCTATTTGACTATTTCATGGCAATACTCCTTCCAGTCGTATACAATGCACTCATTGGCTAGAGTTATTACAGTTCGGTGCTCTTTAAAAATGTCAATATATTGTTCTGGATTGGCGATGACTTTTTCTATCCTGGCGAACACACGATCCGAAGGCAAGAAGCTGTTGCCAACTAAAGGAAAAATAAATTGGATTTCCTTTACGTGTTCAGGAGCATGTCTACTTAACCAAAGCATTAAAATTCCGAGGACAGTTGAATTTTTATTCTGCCTTAGACACTTATCTGATACTAGTTTTATTCGGATTATACTTTCATTAAAGATAGTGTTCTGTAGTTTGTGGAATAAGGCAGATACAATTTCATTTGAACATTTTCCATGCTCTACTTCATTCCATGTGTAAATAATTACATTGTCTTTATTCAATGACGCTTTTGAATCGCCCTGTACAATGGTGAAATTTATTGTACTGATTAATTGTACTGATATAGATGCCAGGCATAATATGCCGATTGATCCGGGACCCTGGGTAGGGTTTTTTTTTGCAATCAAAAGTAAATGTCATTAACACTGGGTCTTTTTCTTTCAATTTAGAATAAAAAGCTTTTGCTTTTAGAGATTGAACACGTTTGCAACACATTAGATTTGCTTTTTTCTGTTTGTCCTTTTCTATTTTTATTCTTTTCACTAATTCGATACAGGTAGAACATGCATCTATCCTTGGAGTCTCAAATCCAATATGGAAATTGCAAATAAAAACCATACGAAAATAGCTTTCTTTTTCCCACAGGTCTGTGGTAGATTGTGTTTTTATATAAGCGCCACATAGATTTAATACTCAAATAGCTTGGTAAATGGATCCAAATAGTGGTTTTAATTATGTGGCAGTGGCTTTCTATGCTTCTAAAAGTTTTAATAAAATTCTTAACGCTTTGTAATTTTTGAACAAAATGTATAGTTCTCCTATTTCCTCCTCTTGTTTCGACTGGAACCTTTCCATGCTTCTTCACAAGGGCAAGGATTCCTTGTACACGGTGCTTCGTTATACCTAACGTCTTTAAAAACTTTTTTCTATATACACGATACACTTTTAATCTCTTTTTAGGAATAAAATTTTCTGTTGTTAACATCCTTGTGTTTACGATGAGGTTGACTTCCATCAACATACTTAAAAATAAAAGAGTCTTGGGTTGATTTTGTTTCATTCCTATAAAATTTTTAATGGAACTTTGTTATTTGACTTTATGTAAGTTCTGTCTGTAAGTAATTTTCTTTTTGTCATGTCTGCACACGTCAATTTTTGGTGGACCCGTAGGACGGTACCTAAAAAAGTTTTATTGGTAATTAAAATTGATACACAATACTGTTTAACACAAAACAAATATTATTCTATCCAAACAAAATAATAGAAAAATTACACTGTAATAACTCGCTTGATAATTTTGTTAGGTTCGTACATACCTTTGTATTTTGCTCTGGTTTTTCTTCCAATTGCTCTCATTTCTCTTTATTTTTCTTGTTAAATGAACTTCTTGTGGAATTAATGAATCCATAAGTTTATTTATGCAGATAAAATAATGAAAATATAGAATACTAAACTTTTACAACGATATGTGCATAAAAATAAACAAAACAATGATCTATGCTAGTTTCATGTGAAACTTAACCTATCAAACACACGTTGTCGGTGGCGCGCACTATCACTGAGTCGCCGAATTAACGCAGTTGGCCGGTTTTGGAACTAACCCTCATCTTTTAATATAGTTTAAGTATGGTAAATTGCCGCTTTTGAAAATTTTGCATTTATCAGAAGGAAGCTTTTAAGAATCTTTAATTTGTAATTTTTTCAAATTTTTTTTTAATTTCTTGCAAATGGCCCTTTTTGGAACTAGACGACTCATTTGTAATGACGCATAGGGCTTTTGACTAAAACCTCTCCAAACTATCTACATTATACCTGGACGCTGATACCCACACCTGGATCCCATAACTTCATACTGGTTTAATGACTGATTTATCCACTAATAGTTTATTATGTAGAGATAGATGTGACCTTTTACCTTCTTCTTAAAGTGCCCTCTCCTCAATGGAGGTTGGCTACTACAATTTTAAACTCTTCTCTATCTTCGGCTGTTCTTATTAGCTGTTTAAAATTTAGCCCTGTCCATTGTCGGATGTTTCTGAGCCACGATTGTCTTTTCCTTCCTAGGCCTCTCTTTCCCTCGATTTTTCCTTTCACTATAAGTTGGGCATATTGGTACTTATTATTTCTCAGTATGTGGCCTAGGTATGATGTTTTTCTAACTTTTACTGTGTTAAAAAGTGCTCTTTCCTTGCCTAGTCTATGCAGCACTTCTTCGTTTGAGGTATGCAATGTCCATAAAATTTGGAGTATTCTCCGGTAGATCCCATTTTAAAGGCCTCCATTTTATTTACGGTTGATGTTTTAAAGGTCCACGTTTCAACTGCATTATAGAAGAGTCAACCAGACGTAGCATTTTGATAAACGTAGTCGACTTTCGAGTTTTATTCGAGAATCACAAAGCAGTTTTTTTTATTTTTTCGAAAGATTTTCTGGCCTGTTCTATTCTCGATCTTATTTCTAGATCAGGATTTAGGCTGCTATCGATCCAACATCCCAGGTACTTAAATCTATTGACCTGTTCTAAAATGTGCCCATTTATTGTGCAAGGTTGAGGTACGTTTTGGTTTTTTCGGATTGACATCACTTTGGTTTTTTTAATGTTTATTTTCATACCAAATTGCTCACAGGTTGTTGCTACCTTTTACCTAGTAACCAGTAAAGTCTGCTAAGGTTAAGGCCGAGTTATTTTCTTTTCATAAATTATTAGCCATCTGTCAAGATGCATACCACGTGATCTTTTTGTTGTAACTTTTGGTTACTTAAAGACACTGGAAAGAATGTCTTTTTTCTATTAGTGAATGTTACATTCGTTTACTTTTATTATCCACTGTCTCAGTCAAATTTGTATTTTGTTAATATTGTTCTATAGTAGCAAAAAAGCAAGTTTGAGTGTGAAGCTAAAATTGCTTTGTCGTCTGTGTATGTTGCTGTGATAATACCACTGCTCTTAGGTAGATATAGGTAAATATTAGTTAGAGAACAGGTTCCAGGACACTACTCTGTGAAATACCTGCTCTAATTGTCTTTAGACTTGTGTATTGATGATAATGTTTTACTAGAAAATGCTGGTCATCAAGGTAGGGCTTAAGGATAAGGAAAGATTCTAATGGAAGGACTTATCTAAGTTTATAGAGTAGACCAGTGTGTCAAACTGGTCTACTCTATGAAGGCTTGACAAATATGCAAAAGTGATACTGGACAGTATTTCCTTTCTTCTAAAGCTTCATTGGTACAAACCCTATCTATTTGCTTAGTGGCGGCATGTTGTTGTCTGAATCGAAATTGGTGGTTAGGTATTAGTTGGCGTTCTGTAAAAATTGGTTGTAAACTATGCAAAAGTAGTTTTTCAAAAACCTTTGACATCATCGTAGGCTAATACGTCTATATGGTTTAATGCCTTTTGTAAGTTTACCTGCCTTAAGTATTACAATAATTTGTGCCACTTTTCATTGAATGGGATAAAAGCCCGTTGTTAGTTTGGCATTGTATATCTGTGTCAAGTACAGAATTTCTTTTTTGAAGAGTAATTTAAGGATTTTAGGATTTTAGCGGTAATTAGGTCGTATCCAGATCGTAAGTCTCTTTAGTTAGTAGGTGTCCTCGGCTCCGTAATGCTTTTAATCTTAGTCTTCACTCGACAATACGTTTTGTTTATGAGTTGTCTAATAATCTGGCGACGTCTTTTGCCTAATTCCATTTAAGTGACGCGATTATTTTTTAGATTGCATCTGTAGTTTTTGTTCAACAACGTATTTCTTGTAAATGTTTCTCTTAAAAGTTTCATAATTAATTTAAATGATTTCAGAAACGACTAACAAAATAATTATGAAATTCGTTTTGTAGGGGTTATGCGACATTGCTTATACTCGAATATAACCATTTCCATTTCCTTATAAGATTTTAATATGTTACTTAATATCCAGAAATTATACATAATGAAACCTACGCTTGCAGCTAGTAACAAAATACAACTGGCTGAATTATATGCCATTAAAATATACTTTCGTCAATTTTAAGTTTATATATTTTTTTTCCGTTAAACCTGCCTCCTTTGCAAATTGCTATAAGAAAGGAGGCTAAAATGAAATAATATAGACAATTATACATGAAATTGATAAATGCTAAATAAATCAGAAATACCAAAATTTTTAAGCACACATTTATCTACAAAAGTACCAGATGATAATGAAAGAGCTTATAGACTTTTCAGCAGAGCATCATATATTCAAAATACGTCAACTTGGAACCGGTTGTAGGAGTTTATAGTCACCATCCTATAGACCTGAAGAAGTTGTTACAGGCTTTCAGAATTCTGGAATGAATATCAAAATCGAATAAAAGATGTACAATATAAATATCAGGACGTGCTAAGGAAAAGAAAAACAAGGTATTCTAACCGTAGGGACACATAGTAGCACATCGTGTCAGCACCGTAACCGTGCTTTGTGGACGCGAAGAGCCCGCACCGTCATAGACTAGTTGATTTTACTTTTTCACGATGACAGTGCAGCCACATGCAACATGGAGCGCGAAAAATGTATTGAAGTGTGATAGGTACTAAGTATCTGAATAACAAATACAAGGAAAATGAGTAAACAATAATTTCACAAAAACTAAAAGTACCAAATATATTATATTTTTATTTTTATGGTGCATAAAAATATGGTGCATATGGGTGTGTCATTTGAATTTACATAGAAAGGTTGAATTTTTTAAGTTAATGATCAACATTGTCAGTTAAAATCACAAAGGTTAGTTGGGTGAACTATATTCTTAGTACAGTCAATTCTTGACACTTGCAAATCTACGCTTCCAACAGGAGAGTTAAAGAAGTTGGATTTATTACGCCTAGCAAACGCTTTTCTTGTTGATCCTTCTTTTAGACGAAATAGGTTTCAGTACCAGTTTTCACTGGTTTCAGGTAGTGTTTTACTCCTGCAAACATTGAGCAGATCGTGCTCTAGAGCTCTTCTGAAATTCGAGTTAGAAAAACTTCCTCCATCCGAGTTTTTTTTTCAGCAAGCTTCCGCGTCTATTACAATAAAGTTGTAGCATAGGTCAACTAAAGCAAGAATTAGAATAGACCTTAGACCATAAAAACTGATAGACACGCCTTGTACCGAACCGTTGAAGCAAAGACCTTCTGCGAAAGTGACGTCACAATGACGCAAGAGCCCGCTTGGATTCTTAGCAAAGCGCTAGTAAAATTACCTAATTTTAGATTAATTTTAATATAACTTCAATATTTTGTAAAAAATATGGAAGATAAATTATTTAGCAACGTAATTAATAAATATTTTTGCCTTAAATAAATTGTAAAAATAAATGTTTTATTTGAAAGTACATACCTACATATCTTATTATATATGTATACCGTTGGTATATCACTTCTTGTTTGATATTTAGAAATAAATTTAAAGGAGAATAATTTTCTTTTGGGTGGAAGTTTCAGGTTAGGTAAAAAAATATATAGGAAATCTATTAATTTATTGACCACAAAACAAAATAGCTTTTGTTAACTTACTTCTAACTCTTATTACATTATTTAGTTTTTCACCTTCGTGGTACAATCTAATGTTGCAATAATGGAAACAAATTACCTTTAATAGATTAAACAAATGGTTTGTTTCAAATTCATGATCAAACATATGTTCTTTGTATGCGTTAAACACAGAATCATGCACGTTACTCATGACATTTAAGATCAATTTTGTCATTATTTTGGAATCGTTTAATTTTTTTGAATTGTACATAAATTTAATTTCGCTTTCAGCAATTTTGCAAATATGAATGACGTCTTTAGAAGGTTGAATTAAAAAATCTTTTGATATGCTATAATTGTTGTGTCTTATGAATGGAAATTGTAAATTATCACATTCAATTGCACACAAACATATGTCACAATCTAATGTTTTCTTAACTTTCTTAACGACAAACCCAGCGATATAGTCAACAACATCACAAACATAAGATGACAGTGTTCTTGAAAAACTTAAATTATTTACAGTATAATCCTGATCCTGGTTACTAGTTATTGTATCAATATTATTTTCATCAGTTATAAAGTTGTCAATGAGTTGATGATCAACAGTTTTCATTTTCACAGTATTTGTTGTGCTCATTGCTAATATTATGGAAAGTTCCTGTTCTATACAATTAGCCTGGCTAGATCCTGTAACACTTGTGTGCATTAACAGTCTTTTATATGCAGCTTTAAATTGTTTTGCCGTTGGGTTGTTGTAACCTCCATGACTCCTAATAGAACTAAAGAAAACTTCTAAGTGATCTTGAGAAAGTTTATAGGCCGAAAGATACTTCAGACCTCCATCCATATCTTCCACGTAATTATTCCAAATTCCCATTAGTGATTTTAAAATAATGATCATACCAATAAAACCCGTCTTTCTTTGACTTAGATATAGGGGTTCACCATTTTTGGAACACTTAAGTGAACTAAGATATTTTATAGATTCTTCAGTTTTTGGAAAAATCGCTTGTTTATTATGATGCTGTAAACTAGATTTTAGGTATTTTGCCAATAAATTTCGGCTATTTAAAATATCAAAAATATCATTGATATGTTCAATGAAATTTTGAGTAGCTTCGCTATGTATAAATTCTTTTGAGCTTTTATTTCTCAAATAATGTATTGCCTCAGCAACTTTTTGGCTGTTCGTGGATGAGATAACATGTTAGGAAAAGTTTTTCTGACATACAAGTAAGCTTTTGGTGAATAGAAATTAAGAGTAAGAGCAAAGCTTTTTAACTCCGGTGGATATATTTTAGTGCTCTTAGATTTAAGTAGCAGCTTAAAGATAGTTTTTGCATAAGCATGCATCGTATCCTAATAAAATAAAAAGCAATAATCAAAACTTGATCGACTAACTACAAACAATATAAAATAAACTGTTATAGATGCCAAAGCTAAATAGATCACTAATAAGAAGTATTATTAATTTTCCTTACCGAAAGTTTCAGAGAGGAATCTTCACCGATCATCTGTGTTTCTTTAAGATGTTCTAATAAAGATTTTAAGGTATTTACTTTTTTAATAAGCCTTCTATATCGTTGTTGCAACATTTTGATTTGTTTGTTTTTCTTTTGAATTAATTTGTTTACTACTACTTTATATCCCTGGTCTCTGTTAGATGATCCTTGTTCAAAGTCACCAAGATAATGTCTTCGCTTTTTCAAGGGAGTCTTTATGGTGGTAGATTCACTCGTTATATTTATATTTTCCCTTTTAGATCCTATTGGTTTGACTGAAACAGTTTCTCTTTTTTTTTGTAAATTTTCTAGTTGTAACTTGCTTAATTAAATGGTTTGGAGAGTCAAAAATGCTAGGTACACCATCTTTTTTTAGTTGTTTTTTTGAACTCCAACCGCTAGTAATATACGAATCCGCTGTGAAATGTTTGGAGCAAATTTTAGAACTCTTTGTCGGTTTAAAATTTTCACGGCGCATCGCGATAATCCATTTTTTTGCAATGATGATACTTTAGGAAATCTAAAACAATTTATTTACTTAATACTTTAGTTTTCAATCTAATTATAAAATGAAAATTATATATAAGACTCTCTCTCTCTCTCATCTGTATCTATTTTAAACACTTTGGGAGCAAAAAGAAAAATAATAGGTGCTAAATTTCTGGTATGTTTTTCAAGTTTAATTTGTGAATTTACTTACCCGTGAAATGATATATCTGTCCCTTTTTTGTCGCTGCGTACAATTAAATGCACTGCAAGATGCCACCATAATTATAATATTATTGTATTGGAAAAATTTTAATTTTAAACACTTTAAAAGGTTTACAACGCGTATAAACACTTCTAATCTACCTTTTCTGCCTCAAACTGACGTCACCCACAGCTGTGTGAATCGTTTTATGTTGGCTTCACTCCTTGAGACGAGAGAATAGCATTACGGCGCGTCTATCAGTTTTTATGGTCTAAGGAATAGACTATGCCTGTTTGTAATTTTAGTACAGGCTTTCCGATAACTTCGAAGGTTGAATTGTAACATACTTTCAACCTTTAATGCACAAATGCAGTTAGAAAGCTCAGAGGCCATATTGTTCCATCTTGCTTTATCTGGAACAGACATGACTTCGTTTAGAATAACATGTACACAATTGTTTGCCATGTACTATGAATGGCAGCACCTACAGTTGATCTTCCCAGCCTGTAACTGAATGAAATTGGTTTGAAAATATGACCGGTTGCAAGGAACCCGAAAAAAAGATATTTTGTTAACTTAAGCTGGGTTCTATCACATTCTTTAATATAAATATTTGTTTCTAGGAGGGCCAGAAGAGTGCAAAAAAATGTGAGCTTTAATCCAAGACCAGTTTTCTTCGGACTCAACAGAAATGGAAGACAAAATCAGGACAAACTACAGTAAAAAAACAAAATAACAAATACGAAGAATTATTGGTATTTTTGCTTACTCTTACTGAGGACAGAAAAACCATCTTAAAAAAGTATTTGGAAGTACGGTAAATCATTTTCTGCTATCTTTAGTGGGAGCTTATCATAAAGCCTACAGTAGTCAGGTCGAATTAAATTTTTATTTTTAATATTGTAATACAATAAATCAAAAATTAATATACAATAAATAAGTTTTCAAAAAAGTAAAACTAAAAGTAAAAGTGATAATCTCATTTTGAAAATGTGTGTGTAATGATAAAGTGTGGGCACTAACTCTAAGCACAGACCCAGAAGTTATTTTGGAGGAATACATATCCTTCAGAAAGTGCCTGAAACGCTCAATACTCCGGGAGTATTGGGTTTTTGGAAGTGTAGAACTTCCAAATTTCAGAAGAACTGAAAGAGAAGTGATGAAAAAAAAAATACTAAACATAGGGCTAAGCTCAGAGGAACAAATTTAAATGGCCAAAGAGACACTAAATCTCAAGAGAGTGTTCGGGCTAGCTTCAATGCACTGGATTGTGGCTTTTAAAGATATAAACAACAATAACAAGAGATAATGAGCTAATGAGACAAGAAAGAAATGAGACCTGGTAATATCAAACGTGATACAACTGAAGAAGGTCACTGGGAATAAATTTATAGAAAGAGAACAATAAGAAGAGAAAAGAAGGGCGCCAACTCAACGATAGTTGAGATTTTGAAGTAACAAATGAATCTGGAGATAATACTCTGAAATACAAAAATACTAAATAATAATCTTGTTTTACTATGTTATATACTGGTTAGTAGAACTGAAATAAAACTCAAAATAGCAACAATAAATATATTTATAAAAAATGTATATAGGTATATGTGTATAAACAATTTACATATAATGCAAAGCCAAATAACAGTGGTAGTGGATGGTGTACAGATACAATGGGACCTAATAGCCCCTAACAAATGAATAGTCACTACCACTGGCCAAATAAAATATGAAATATTAGTATACAACAAGAATAGTCCGTAGGGTAGCCAAAGTCTTAAAACAAAAAGGTAGTCATTTAAATTTAAATTAGTTCTACTAAAATGAGGTACTAATGACAATATTGTAAAGATATTAAACTTGATAAATCTCTATTACAATTATATTAAATATATATTACATCCAAAAAGTGAGTCTTCAATACTCCTTATACAATGTTTTAAAAACCACATGAAATTTATTTCTCTTTCCCCAATATCAAATTGTATCATATCCAATGTATTGTATTAAAAAAAATATTATAGCAAAAGTGAGTTTGGTCAGTACTCTTAAAATCCTATTTAAAAAAAACTAATAAAAAAAAGGTAATATATTTTCCCTCTCCCAATAATATCAAAATTATATTTTATCAAAATGTAGTTACTTGATCATATGCATATGAAAAGTTAACATTAAATAGAAAGTAATACGTAATACAAAAGGTCAAATAGTTAAACGACTTATCTTTACAGCACTATAAGTCCATAGGAAAAACTCCTCTTGGCACGGCTACATCAGTTTATGGCTGTAAAGACGAATCCTGGTCACAAAAGCCACAACCAGTCACTGGTCTCTGGGTGACAGCAAAATCCACGGGTTTGCTAACTATTCAAGAAATTTAGTTACTTGAGACCTTGAGGGAATATTCTGAAGAGAATATCCTCAAGTGAAGTGACGGAATCTAAAATTATTATTTAATTTAATAAATACAATTCAATAGGTGTAGCAGCATGGATTGACTGCACCAAAACAAAACATCAAAATATCAGGTATTAGGTTAAGTCAACATCATGTCAAATTTATGAAGTTACTTTCGTAGGCATGGCAAGCTTGCGCCATGAAAAGAACATGCGCAGAATATAGAAGGCTGTCCACATTTGTCGAACCTTTTATATTCCACCAAAAAAGTTAGGTAAAAAAAAACCAAAAAAAACTTAATGGTAACGACATGGAATAAAACAGAATTTAAGTTTAACTATATAAAAAAAAATGACCTTCTGTTCTTTGCAAGTAAATCAAGGAAATTTTATATTTAAATTATTTCGGAACTCAAAAATAAATCTCTAAAGAAATACTAAATACAATGATAAATTTGATTATATGATAAGGAGATAATACGTATGAAATGATTTACTTACATGGAGCTGCAGCACGCCAAAAAAATCTTCCTTTTTATGTGGAACTCAAAAATGAATATTGATTTTATTAGAAAAATTTCTTATTATTATTATTATTTATGAATAATATATTTTTTTTTATTCTTGTCTTAGATTTTATTTGACCCAATTCCGTCACTTTGAACGTGAGAAAAAGACTCACCGGTTGGCGTGTCTGCGTTTACGAGTTCTGACCAAAACTGAAACTTCGCTTCCGCATAAAATCGATCTTCCTTTCAAAGCGATAACAGCGCGTGGGGAAAAATGTCGATTTAAAATCGATCGTAGGCGGGTAATAAAAATTTCTTGAGGGGTTTAAATTGGACTAGTCAGTAGCGTAAACGCTACATTCTCCCTCATCTCCAACAAAAAAAAAGGAACTTTTTTTTTTTTTTTTTTGTGGCAGAACGATCTAACGCTGGGTCGACAATGAACGTTGATACGTTAAAATTGAACATTTTCCTCACCAGTCAACCATTTGCTCAGGAATTGGAACAAAATCAAGGACGAAATAAAAATATGGAACGAAGAATATGAGACGAAGTCATACATTTTTTTTAATGCGATAATGTATGTTAATTTAGTATAAACCAAAGATAAAAAAAATAAAAAGGTATACATTTTAAGTTAAATTCTATAACCTTACAGATCAAGTTAACTTTTAACACTACTTATCTACATTCTCAAGTATTTGTAAAAACAACCATTCGTTAAAACTACAATATAGGTGTGTATTAACAACCCCTAACACAATATCTCCAAGAACCATTCATAACAACGAAATTCAAACAAAGTCCTATGAACTTTACCCAACGTTGACACTAGAGCGACCCGATTCTATTCGTCACCATAGAGTTCAATGAGGGCCTAATTACTCAGAACTAGTTGAAACTACAAACCTAATCATATATATGGTTCGGGATATCAACAACATATTGAAAATTCAAAGTAAAAGATAATACAATACACCTACTTGCTCTAGCAGCGGTAGGAAAGCACACAATCGGTAAAGGTTGTTAGTGCCTTAGATACTAGCAAGCCCACTATACTCATGGTATAGGGTATGCTAAAAAAAAAAAAGGTAAGTAAGGTAACTGCAATCCCAACTCATAGTAAAGGATATGCACAAAAGGTAAAAGATAATTGCACGTCCAGATCTACTCATGGTAGAGGATATGCACAAAACTCACTTCTACCAGCTATACACTTGGTAGAAGGAAAGATAAAAGAGATCCTAACTGTAATACCTAAACTGTACTATTGACGTGTTCCAATTCTTTACTCACGACAAGAACAGTAAAGGACAGATTTTTAGGAATCTATAATCAAGATAAAGATAAGATATATATTCATAAGATATAGATAAGAAATAAACTTATCCAGGTAAAGGTAAAGATAACTAACTTAAGGTAAAGGTACGAGATAAACCAATTAAGGTAAAGGTACGAGATAAACTCAATTAAGGTAAAGATAAAGATACACTCAAGGTAAAGGTACGAGATAAACTCAGACTAAGTAAAAGATAAACTCCATTACAGGTATGAGATAAACTCTATCAAGGTAAAGATAAATTCAATTAAGATACAGATAAAGATAACTCACATCTACCAATCCATATCACTAGTAGAGAGACAGGTAAACAAACAGTATACAATAAGATATGTTAAAACTCAAATACTTTGAGAAGGTAATAACATAGGAGATAACAAACTAAGTTAAACAGACTTACTGCTGAATATCAGAACGATCCAATTCTAAATGACACATTCTAATTTCAACCTAAGAGACACTCAAGGAACAACTAATAGGTATTGATATATTTCTGAGCCAAGTGAGGGCACACATCCAGGGTGATCAATCCTGAACCCACGCTAAAACACCGACACAGTAAGTGAATATGAATGCATAAGCTTTATGGTCCGGAACCACAAAACCATACAACACTATTAAAGAAAATCTTTGGACTGTTTTCCGAATTATCCCTGTAAATATCTATTCAACTCAGAACTCAAGATGGGGAAATTCCCATATATCCATCCTGTACTCCTATGATATGCAGTTGGACTTTTAAGAGAAAACAAACAACAAAATTAACAAGTCCATAAACTAAGATAATAACCAACATTAAGATAAGATAAAAAAAAATAGAAGGCAAAATAGCACAACATCTTATGGGTTTTTGCCAGGTAAACAAAATAGGTAAACAGATCTTAAGCAACCAAACTGGTACTGAAGTGATAAGGGATTAATGAGATCTAACGATATAAGTTGAAATGCAAAATCAATCTGTCGATAACTATCCATTTAACCTGGTTGGGGAAGATTTGTCGGTTTGCATGTAGCACAGATTTGCATTAAGCGATATAGCTACGTACAGTTTGACTCATCTTCGGCCAGTAATAAAGTTCAGATATTCGACGGAAAGTTTTGTAGAAACCAAAATGAGCTTCAGTAGGATGGTCATGAAAAGTGGCCAAAACCTCTGCTCTATTAGGAGTTGGAACGACTATCTTCCAATCCGACATTCCAGTAAGGGAATCTATGGAACTTAAGACATGTTTATACAAAACACCATGTTCAACTTTAAAATCAGGAAATTTACCTGGTACATTCTGTACATCATACAACATTTTTTAACAATGGACTGGTTAGATGACGGACTCTCAACTCATACTCTAATTCAGGAGCTAACAGATGCTCTACCTTGAACGCAGACATATTACACAACTGAGAAATATACAAGAGAATGAGTAAAAGTAGGTAAAGTTTAACTTACTCTCTGACTCCAAATTAATATTCCGAAGGGATACCTATACCAGTAATGTTTAATTGTTTTGGTCCAGTTATGAAATCCAATGACATATACTGCTACAACACCCTAAGGAACCTAAAATTTCAAAAACTGTTATTTCAAGGTAGTGACTCAACTTATTGGCTACTCCGGACTTGTAAAATATGTGAAATAGTTAACTTTAGTTATTTAAATTTTTAATTAATTTATTATTAATCTAAATTGTTATTTAATCAATCAAAAACAAAGCAATTTATTCAGTCTACACAGTATATAGCAAAAACAAGTCAATTTAAGATATAGATATAAGGTAATGTCCAAAAAAAAAAATTGAAAAACAAAAGTAAAACGTTAAAATGAAAATCTAAAAGCACAACCAGTGAAAACCACAACAACCCAAGATCAAAACCAAAAATTTAAGGAGATATATATTTTTTTTAAAGGCAGAAGTGGAAAAGAAGCCCCACGTTGGGCGCCAATTGAAACGCTCAATACTCCGGGAGTATTGGGTTTTTGGAAGTGTAGAACTTCCAAATTTCAGAAGAACTGAAAGAGAAGTGATGAAAAAAAAATACTAAAAATAGGGCTAAGCTCAGAGGAACAAATTTAAATGGCCAAAGAGACACTAAATCTCAAGAGAGTGTTCGGGCTAGCTTCAATGCACTGGATTGTGGCTTTTAAAGATATAAACAACAATAACAAGAGATAATGAGCTAATGAGACAAGAAAGAAATGAGACCTGGTAATATCAAACGTGATACAACTGAAGAAGGTCACTGGGAATAAATTTATAGAAAGAGAACAATAAGAAGAGAAAAGAAGGGCGCCAACTCAACGATAGTTGAGATTTTGAAGTAACAAATGAATCTGGAGATAATACTCTGAAATACAAAAATACTAAATAATAATCTTGTTTTACTATGTTATATACTGGTTAGTAGAACTGAAATAAAACTCAAAATAGCAACAATAAATATATTTATAAAAAATGTATATAGGTATATGTGTATAAACAATTTACATATAATGCAAAGCCAAATAACAGTGGTAGTGGATGGTGTACAGATACAATGGGACCTAATAGCCCCTCAACAAATGAATAGTCACTACCACTGGCCAAATAAAATATGAAATATTAGTATACAACAAGAATAGTCCGTAGGGTAGCCAAAGTCTTAAAACAAAAAGGTAGTCATTTAAATTTAAATTAGTTCTACTAAAATGAGGTACTAATGACAATATTGTAAAGATATCAAACTTGATAAATCTCTATTACAATTATATTAAATATATATTACATCCAAAAAGTGAGTCTTCAATACTCCTTATACAATGTTTTAAAAACCACATGAAATTTATTTCTCTTTCTCCAATATCAAATTGTATCATATCCAATGTATTGTATTAAAAAAAATATTATAGCAAAAGTGAGTTTGGTCAGTACTCTTAAAATCCTATTTAAAAAAAACTAATAAAAAAAAGGTAATATATTTTCCCTCTCCCAATAATATCAAAATTATATTTTATCAAAATGTAGTTACTTGATCATATGCATATGAAAAGTTAACAGTAAATAGAAAGTAATACGTAATACAAAAGGTACAATAGTTAAACGACTTATCTTTACAGCACTATAAGTCCATAGGAAAAACTCCTCTTGGCACGGCTACATCAGTTTATGGCTGTAAAGACGAATCCTGGTCACAAAAGCCACAACCAGTCACTGGTCTCTGGGTGACAGCAAAATCCACGGGTTTGCTAACTATTCAAGAAATTTAGTTACTTGAGACCTTGAGGGAATATTCTGAAGAGAATATCCTCAAGTGAAGTGACGGAATCTAAAATTATTATTTAATTTAATAAATACAATTCAATAGGTGTAGCAGCATGGATTGACTGCACCAAAACAAAACATCAAAATATCAGGTATTAGGTTAAGTCAACATCATGTCAAATTTATGAAGTTACTTTCGTAGGCATGGCAAGCTTGCGCCATGAAAAGAACATGCGCAGAATATAGAAGGCTGTCCACATTTGTAGAACCTTTTATATTCCACCAAAAAAGTTAGGTAAAAAAAAACCAAAAAAAACTTAATGGTAACGACATGGAATAAAACAGAATTTAAGTTTAACTATATAAAAAAAAATGACCTTCTGTTCTTTGCAAGTAAATCAAGGAAATTTTATATTTAAATTATTTCGGAACTCAAAAATAAATCTCTAAAGAAATACTAAATACAATGATAAATTTGATTATATGATAAGGAGATAATACGTATGAAATGATTTACTTACATGGAGCTGCAGCACGCCAAAAAAAATCTTCCTTTTTATGTGGAACTCATAAATGAATATTGATTTTATTAGAAAAATTTCTTATTATTATTATTATTTATGAATTATATATTTTTTTTTTATTCTTGTCCTAGATTTTATTTGCCCCAATTCCGTCACTTTGAACGTGAGAAAAAGACTCACCGGTTGGCGTGTCTGCGTTTACGAGTTCTGACCAAAACTGAAACTTCGCTTCCGCATAAAATCGATCTTCCTTTCAAAGCGATAACAGCGCGTGGGGAAAAATGTCGATTTAAAATCGATCGTAGGCGGGTAATAAAAATTTCTTGAGGGGTTTAAATTGGACTAGTCAGTAGCGTAAACGCTACATGCCGTTTTTTATCGTTTGTCGTAGTTTCTTCCAGAATCGGATTTTTAGCTAAGAAACCGGCTACTTTGCTAAGTAGCGCTACCTTATATATGAGATATTTTGTCCTAGCCTTCTTTTCTATAAAGGTGAAAAAGCTAGCTTGATAGACAATTTAAAAACGTTTTAGTATATGAAGTTTTAGTCTTTATTAGACAAGCGTTATCAGAACAGTTTTAAAGTTTTTAAAGTTTTAAACAAAACTTTGACGACAAAGCCCAAATTATTATTAGTCTCTTAACTACAACGCCAAAGCTCTTTAATTACCAAACACGTTCACTATTAGGGGTGTATTTAGGCTTCGTCCTGCTGGACCAAACATAGATTATGACAAATTTACTAAGAAAAACCATTTCTGATTGTAACTTACCTAATCTGAGATAAAAATATGAAATTCCTGTGGGATTTTTTGATGCGGCTCATATATGAGACGCTGGTCTATAGCATAACTGGTAATATTATAGACCATATGTCTCATATATGAGAGATAAAAAAACTTACAACTTTAAATAAATTTAATTATATTTATGTCACAACAGAAATAAAATAAGGTATTCTGTTAAAAAAAGACAAAAAAAACAGGAAACTAAAAAAAACCAAATCTGATGTGTGTGGTAAAAAAAAGCATTTACTGGTTGCCTTCGTGATACTCTTGAAAACATGGATCTACGCACAACCCAATCAATTGTCCAGATTTGTCTTTACATTTCTCGCAAACAAAGAATGTCAGGGTCCTTTTCTTTTTTGAGGAACAAATCCGACACATTCTTCGTTTTTCTGCTTTTTTGGGATAATGAGATGAAGGTTTTACCTGACTTTTTCCTGATGAAAGTGGAATTTGAAGATAGTCAAGTATCAGCTGCTTCCTGAATTCTAAGTACGTAATTTTTTTTCCTTAGCAACATTATGCAAATAGGTACCATTCCATAAGCATACATCGACAAAATGAAAAAAAATTTAGGTACCATCTAATAGTTTTTCTGGGTGTCGTATAATATGAGAGCATTTGGTCGCTTCTATCAACACCGGACATACGTTTGTTATAGTCGACTACTACACTGGGTTTTTCTTGTTCTATTCCTCGTTTATTAGTTGTTTTTTGAGATCCAGGTCCATGCAATGTTGATATCATAAGCACATCGCGCTTGTCCTTCCACTTCAAAACCATCAAATTATTCTTTTTTCTGAAAGTGCTCTCTCCTTTGCGTAATTTGTAGTCAATTACCACTTTTGGGTTTCCTTTCCGGTTTTTCTCAATGTTCCTACCACATGAGTCTTGTTTTTATAAAGGAATTCTGCAAGTTTTACACTATTGTAATAATTATCTAAGTACAATGTGTGACCTTTTCCAATATATCGCTCCGCAAGTTTTGTAACTACAGCTTGTGCATGGCCAATCTCATTGTTCACTGTGTCCTTTCCGGTATACACTAGACACTCCAAAACAAAGCCCTCTGGGGTGCAAAGTTCATACAGCTTTATTCCGTATTTCGCACTCTTATTGGGAATATATTGGCGAAATGTTAATCGTCCACGCCAAAGCAGCAAGACTTCGTCTAAGGAGAGATCTCTTCCAGGATATAAAACTTTACGCATGTTTTCAAAAACATGGTCTGCAACTTTTTTAATTTTGTGCAAACGGGAAGTTTTTGCATCATCTTTCTTGGTAAAACACAAACACCGTAGAATCTGTTCGAATCTATTCCTCGACAAATATTGGGTGGGAATGTAGTGGATTCGTACTCCAGTAGTACTTAATGTTTGTCATTTTTATGTTTCCCATTAGCATGCATAATGCGAGAAAACGGCGAAATTCATGGGGAGTAGTTGGTTTCAATTTATTCATTGTAGAATGCTTCGGTATTATATTGCCAATAACTGACAGTGCACGTAAATTAATCCACTCGCAAATTTTTTGAAACAAGTCGTCATCAAACAGTATTTCAAATATATCTTTGGGAGTACATTCTTTTGATAAATCTATTTTCAAACGTTCAATTTCTGAAAAATCAAACACCTCCGATTCATCGTCGATTTCGAGCCAGTCGCTGTCATCTTGATTATTTACTGGTGCACTGTCCATTTCAGGAACATTTTCATCAAGGTCACTAACTGCTTTATCACTGGTATGTTCCGAGTCACTAACTGGATTTTGTTCTACACTAGAACCCGATTCTGATGAAGGCTTGTAGCTACTGCCGGAATCTAAAAACATTTCAGGAATTTCATCAGGTTCTAGTATATCAGAAAGACTGTCATCATTTTCTGAGTTCATAATTCGCCTCTTCTTGAAGCTCCTTCTCTGTTAGAATAGTTCTTTTATACATTACAGCAAAACCCTAAAAAAGTTATTCTCTAGCAACATTCAAAGGGGTTTTACTACATACAGTTTGTCAAACGTATGTAAGAGTTTGAGAATCTCACAATCGTCATAACACCGCATGGCGATTGTAAGATTTTTAAACTCGTTCCTATATTTGACAAATAATATGTTACGTGTAAATATGAAATAACAATACGAAGCTTCTTACCTACGAAATCTAGTAATCGCAACAGCATATGTACAAAATCTTTATTTAGAGACTATGCGGTCCATATATATGACGACTTTTTTTAGGCTTATTACTACTATTTAGAATTGGCAATAAAATAATAAGCTGGTGTAGTATTTTATTTTAGTAAACACAGCCTTTTATGATTTTCTTTCATTGAAATAGACCATGCACCTGAAATAAGAAATATTTCGTAACATAACCATACTTTTCAAGTTTAGACCGACAGCGTTTTGTTTTATTTGTAGTAATAATCGTTGTATTGTAGTGGAATATCATATAAAATACCATACATAATACTAGGTAAAACAAACATACATGGACTAAAAACAACAAAAAACACAGCACAATTCAAAGACAATGTTGCACACGTGCTCGCTAAACTTCTACTAAACGGTAGGAGCTGCACACAGACCATCTGACTCATATATGCGCCTAACTTTTCTATAGACCACGTCCAAAACGAAATACGCTATCTGCGAACGTAACTATTTTATTCGACATTTCGAGCGGTGGGATCTCCGGTTCAAATGTGTGACGCTGGTCTGTGCGAGAAATCCGTGTGGCTCATATATGAGCCGCTTGGTAGCGAATGTGTTAATTACCAAGAGAATAATATAATATATTACATCACTGAAGATACTATAAACATTAAAAAGTTTCGATTCATTTTCTTAATCCTATGCAGCTTAGATATATAATTTATTGTACCAATATTTTTTCTCCATTTGCATTTTATTATCCTAATAAATTAGCATGACAAAATATACATGTAATTATAGGACATATTTATAGATTATTAATTACGGATTGCCATTACCTACGTCAAATGATCTTTTGTTATTTTTTAACATATTTTTATAAAAAATTATTAATTGAATTTATTTATTTATTTACTTAATAGACCGGTATAACAAACTGGGGTAACCAACAATTTATACTTTACTTGATGGAAATGCATTTTTTCTAACAATAAAACACTAAAAACTTTCAATACATCCACATAATGTATTATAATTATTACTACTTATAATAAATGTGTGATAATAAATTATAATAAACTTTGTGGAAGTGTTGAAAACAAAAGTTTTCAGTGTTTTATTATTAGACAATAATTTATTTTACCAACATTTTTTCTCCTTATGCATTTTATTACCGTAATAAATTAGTGAGACAAAATATAAATTTAATAATAAAATATATTTCTAGATTATTTATTAGGTTTCCCATTATGTCAATTGTTCTGTTTCATTTTATAATTTAGTTCATATTATTTTTGGATTTTTTTTATTTAGATTCATAGTTGTAATTTTTAATTAACGTTGTAAGTTGAAAGTTTTGGTAATTTTGGTTTAATTTTTGGTTGTACGTATTTCCGGGGAAAATTTATTATAATCCCCACCTTTAGAAAGTATATATGTCCGGCAAATCCGTCGGCCATTGTTGTCGCATCCGCTGCGTCTGTAGATGGTTCTAATAAGGATAATATGAATGACTTTGTAATTTACGTTTTTACCCCAAGGTAAAATTATATAGTTCTTATTAAGTCTCTCCCCTCTACTAGGGGTTTCTGTTAGGCATTATCGAACGAAACTCAGTTATGTAAACATGTATCTTCTTCTTAAAGTGCCCTCTCCTCAATGGAGGTTGGCTACTACAATTTTAAACTCTTCTCTATCTTCAGCTGTTCTTATTAGCTGTTCAAAATTTAGCCCTGTCCATTGTCGGATGTTTCTGAGCCATGATAGTCTTTTCCTTCCTAGGCCTCTCTTTCCCTCGATTTTTCCTTTCACTATAAGTTGGGCATATTGGTACTTATGATTTCTCAGTATGTGGCCTAGGTATGATGTTTTTCTTACTTTTACTGTGTTAAAAAGTTCTCTTTCCTTGCCTATTCTATGCAGCACTTCTTCGTTTGAGGTATGCGATATCCATGAAATTTTTAGTATTCTCTTAGTAAACATGTATAGTAAGCAATAAATAGATCTATGAAAATTGTCGTCGTATATTATTTTAATTTAATAAAATAATATTTTATAGCAAATATATCTCAGGGTAAACTAATCTTAGGTCAAAACATCAATGTTTTTTATTTTAATAAGTAAACTAAAACTCTATGAGCTCTAAGACTTTTTAATTCGTATAAAGTTTAACATTTTGCTTCCTCTGCTGCTTATTCTTGTAAGTATAGTGTTTTTACGATAATACCATCATAATTCAGAGTTCTATTTCTATGAAATAAAGTTTAAAATTTTAATTTAAAGATATTCTAACCTTACTTTATTGACACATGCATTTTATTGCTATTAGCATAAAACAATGTGCTTTATTATTTACACAACCTTGTAAAATTGTTGTAGTAACTATTAGAATACTTAAATATTGCAAAAAGCGGAAAGATTCTATAAAATCAATGAAAAAATAACGAAAAATACAAATTATCCACAGTAGACACGGTTTGTTTGGAAAGTGAAACTGACAGATGTCAATAAAATCTACGTCATCACTCCTGTGGTCCATTGTGTATGTTTAAAGCCGTCGCTGCGCTTCGTATCAAATCTGATACGTCCTTACGTACTAGAGAATAAGGTTGTATATCCCGCAATCGTTTTAGTTCGCGCGTGAATTTTGTTAGTCGTCTGGCAAGTGCCTATTCGCATTAAGCACGTGTTATAGGTCTTCAAATTTTGGTTGGTTTTTATTGTTTTTTTTTTAATTCTTTTATTTTGGCTTTGTGAACTTTAATTAGGAGGTAAGTAATATTAAATAGATCGAGCTAGTTTATATTATTACAAGTACTTTCTTTAAAATTCGCCTCTTTTTACAGTTGTATCAGATCTGATACATTGTGCTTTTACAAGGTTATTATAGATGGTAAAAATGCTTTTTCGGAGCGTGAATTAAGAAGTTGACAGCACATATTTGGAACAGTGATGAGGACTTTGACAGCGGCGACTCTGGAGAATTTTTTAAAGTTAAGACCAACTTAGATCCTAATGAGAATATTTGTATTCAAAGCTTATCGGCATAGTTTGAAGATAGGGTTCAAATCGACAAAAAGAAAATAGCACTATTAGTAAGTCAATATTATATCCAGGATACATAATTTATGTTTTAAATAACATACCTAAAAATTAAACTTATTTCAAACTTAAATTCTGGCTTATTTAGAACATATCTTTAGAACAGTATCGGACTTTATTGACCCTTTTATTAAAACCTCTTTTTTTTACTGAATAAAACACTTTGATGAATAAGACACATGTCAATGCAGAACCTGATGAAATACCTAATGGAGGTTTGGAAGGCTCTAGGAGAGGAAGGGTTTAATCTCCTGTAGCAAATAATGAGTAGGATATAATAGGAGAAAGAAAGGAACTCCAATGCATGGAGGGACGGAGTGATAGTATTACTGTATAAAGAAAATGGGACATTCAAGACTTAAGAAATATAGACGGCTAAAGTTAATATGGCTCACAATGACAATTTGGGAAAGAGCTGTAGATTAAAAGTTAAGGAGGGAAGACTTAAGGAGGGAAGAAGGTTAAGACTTCGATAGAACAGTTTGGGTTTATGGCAGAAAGGAGGACAACAGATACCTTATTTGCCGTGAGTTGACGGCGAGAAGAAACAAAAACACATTTGGTATATAAAAATCTTCATAAGACTCACGACAAAATTCGTAGATAAGAGCTATGAAGATGTTTGAGAGGGAAATGGCTTCCTGAGAAGTATGTAAGGTACGTGAAGGATATTTATATCGGAGCGTACAATAAAGTTAGAACTTTTTTACTATATTGTATTCTTAATACTATATTCTATCGGATTGATCGAAAGTTTTTCAGTAACGGTTGGTTTTTTTACCCTACCTGCCTAATCTTGTTATGAACTTAAGGTAAGCAGGCCCAAAATGTATAAATCATTGAAAGGAAGAGGAATAATTAGAGACATCGAATTTCTTGGGAAAAATCATGCGGAGTAGGAGAATTTAAATTACTTGGCTCCTACACAAAAGAAAATAGACCTCTCTTCTTCTTATAGTGTCGTGCACCTATAGTGCGTTGGCGAATTATCTTAAGGCCAGATGTCTGTCTTTTGCGGCATGCAAAAGATACTCCTCTCTTGCCTTCAATCTTTCCCTAGATGATTAGTTGTAGAAAATAGACCACTGCATCGAAAAATTACCTGCGATTGTTGGTTTGACTTGAGTCGAATGAGCGGTGTAAAATTAAAGTAAAGGAAGGATATATTATAGTACGGTCAGATCTGTGTTGGTGTACGGCGGTGAAGTGTGGCCTATAAAGAGGAAAAAAGAGATAAAAGTAGCTGAAATAAAAATGTTACGGTAAATGTTGGATAAGACTAGAAATGACAAAATCAGAAACGACGACGTGATGGGGAAAAGAGCGGGGTGACTGTGGTCTCAAGAAAGTTTTAACAATAAAGACAGCAATGGTTTGTTTATATCAAACGTAAAACTACTGAGAACTATGTGAGACTAAGGATAAGCGAAAGTAAAAGTTTAAGGGAAAATGAGGTAAAGAAAACCGATGAGAAGGTGAAAGGACTGTGTGGAAGAGGACTTGAAACAAAAAAGTTTAAATAAGGAAGACACGATGGACAGAAATAAATGGCAAAGAAGAATAAAAAATTGCAACAGTGAGCTCTTTACTAAATCGTGTAATTATCGTTTCGGGCGTCAGGGGACCAATTTGCTAATAAACTTGAATTTTCAAAGAATAAGAATTTTTTATGAACGAATTGATATTAAAAAACTAAGCTCTTATATCTTTATATATATATATATATATATATATATATATATATATATATATATATATATATATATTTATATTATATATATATATATATATATATATATATATATATATATATGTATATATATATATATATATATATATATATATATATATATATATTAAATTATGATGTTGGTCTGCTTTAACCATACAGAAAAAATAAATCATAAATAAACGAAATAACCTGCATCTGAAAATGTTTAAATTCTCCGTTACCCTCTTTGTTGTCCTGGCCTTAAAAGTAAATAATAAATAAATAAATTGAATTATAAAGTTTTTATAAAAATATATTAAAAAAATAAAAGATCCTTTGACCTAGTGGCATTCCGTATTTAATAATCTATAAATATGTCCCATAATTAAATTTATATTTTGTCATACTAATTTATTAGGATAATAAAATGCAAATGGAGAAAAAATATTGGTACAATAAATTATATATCTAAGCTGCATGGGATTAAGATAATAAATCGAAAATTTTTGATTTTTATGGTATATACAGTGATCAGTGACCAAATAGCTTTGGCGTTATATTAATTTTGGGACCCCAAAAAAGATGCAAAAAAGTTATATACTTTTACCCCTGGGCTTCCCCTTAAAATCCCTTCGTAGAGGGGTAAAAAACTCAAAAAAATCGATTTACCAAGAATGCATAAGCTGTAGAAGAAAATATTTCAAATAAAAAATGTAGCTGAGATAATTTTAAACAAAAATTTTTATTAACACTTTTTGTGTAGAATGAATCGTTCTCTCAGACACAACGCTTGAAGCGACCGTTGATTTTGAATGTCAGTTACGCCCACGAAATCGGTGTTCAATAAAATTTATATCAGCTCGACGGTAAAAACTTGATATATTTTGATTAAAGTGTCCTATCGACAAAAATCAAGATGCGTTTTAAAGGTAATTAACGTAGCGCGATTTTTGCCATTTTTTACGATTCTTGTGAGATCAATAGAATTAATCACTTTTATTGAGCAGTCATAGTAAAATTTCCGTTTTGAGGGATCAATCATTAAAACCTATAATATGAAATTTCAATTTTGATTTATGGCAACAAATATGAGGTATTTTAAATTTGAATAAGAAACGCGGATTTTAATGTTTCACATTACAAACAATTGCACGTCAAGGAAAATGTCTCCAAGAAAACGGATTTTTATGTGATAGTTTAAATTCAGTATATTTCAACTGTCTCACAGTTATTGTCAATAGGCAAAACCAAAACTTTCATGCTATAAGTTTTAAAAGTTCGGCTCTAGTAATCAAAACTTTATAGTGGCCAGTCAATGAAAGGAATATATTGTATCGATCTCATGAGAATCATGAAAAATGAAAAAATCGGGCCACGTTTATTTATTTAACACCTTTATAAAATCTGAGTTTATTTGCGACAAAATACAAAAAATGAATACGAAAGCTAACACTTTAATCAAAAGACATTCATTCATTCCTGTAGCTGGCTGTATACCATATATCACAAAAAATTTATTTTAAATCCTTTATAAAAGGTATATAATAAAATTCCCAAACGGGCTATCACAAATATATTACAAAACGTTTTCGGATTGTTAAATCCATCATTAGTGTAAACGAGGTATACATGCTATGAGCCACCAAAATATATGGGTCAAAACCCTTTAAATGATATAAATTTACAGTTGCTTTACATTATATGTGGTTACAAATTATGATGTTTGAGTTACCGTTGGAATTAGTAAGATGGCGACGTATGACCCTACATAGGTAAAATGGTCCTGAGACGAAGTGTCTTCGAGGACCTGTTGATAACAACTGATCTAGTTCTGACTAGCTGAACTAGTTGTTATCAACAGGTCCTCGAAGACACTTCGTCTCAGGACCATTTTACCTATGTAGGGTCATACGTCGCCATGTTACCAATTGCAACGGTAACTTAAACATTATAATTTGTAACCACATATAATGTAAAGCAACTGTAAATTTATATCATTTAAAAGGTTTTGACCCATATATTTTGGTGGCTCATAGCATGTATACCTCGTTTACACTGATGATGGATTTAACAATCCGAAAACGTTTTGTAATATATTTGTGAAAGCCCGTTTGGACATTTTATTATATACCTTTTATAAAGGATTTGAAATAAATTTTTTCACGATGTTTATCCAAGCTAATATTCAAAAACCACTATAGTGTATTTTTATGTATGAGAGAGTTATAAGACAATAAATTATGTATGCAAATCCCTAAACTGTAGATACGGGTGACTCAATGAAAAACAGATATTTGTCAACAAGTTTACAGAAGTATATAGGAAAACAATTTTAAATTGAGTATGACCACCAGGTCATACTTAATTTAAAATTGTTTAGGTTTGGAGCAGAATAGAATACAATAGTTGTGAGGGTTACTAATCCCTAAATAAGGTTGCCAGTGTCGGAGTGATGGAGGTTAACAGGTACTAATGAATTTGCATGAAATGTAAGATGTTTATTTTATTGGTTATATATAATTAATAAAAGTTTAATAAGTACCTACCTATTTGCAAAATAAAGTTTAATTCTTTAGATAAAATAAAACGTTTTATTTTATCTGAAATGAGTACATTCCACGAAGTAAGGGTTTCAACAATCAAACATTTAATTCTTTAATTCCAGGAATCTACGACAGTAATTGACTAGATAATTACCTTCTAAACTTATTCCACAGAAAATGTGATAGTGGGTTTTTCCATTTTGTAGGAAGGTCCAAGTGGCGTATACAAAATTCTTAACAGTTCACTAAAAGTAGGTACTTCAGTTGCAAGGTGCAGTTTATTGTGTATACTAGTGTTATGGAAAATTTAGAAGTACCGTGTAAACGCCGAAAAATTAGTCCTTTAACAGTTAATGAAAAAACATTAATATTTAATTGTTTTAAATCATTTACAGACAAACGTTTATGTGAAAGTGTTGATGAGACCGTTGAGTTAGTTAGCAGTACACTTGGTTTTGGGAAATCTACGATTTACAGAGTTATTAAAGAAGAGAAATGTGGTAGTTTACAAATGCCACGTAATGCTTCAGGGAAACCAAAATTTCAAATAGAATATCATTTTAAAGAAGGACTTCGACGGAAAGTGCATGAATTCTTCTTAAAACAAGAATTTCCAACATTGGATAAAGTTCTTGTCTCAGTTCGAGATGATAAGAATTACCCAGAAATGAGTCGAAGTACGTTATGGAAACTTTTAAAAGAAATAGGTTTCCGCTGGAAAAAGAATCCCAGAAAGTCTATTTTATTAGAAAGAAGCGATATTGTCATATGGAGAAGACATTCTCTAAGAACCACAAAGGAAATGAGAAACCAAAAAAGAAAAATATTTTATCTTGATGAAACATGGAACAACGAGGGTCATACACCAAATAAATTTTGGCAGGATGAAACTGTTATAAGTCAAAGGCACGCTTTTGTAAGTAACTTATTTACTGGTTTAAATTCACCATCAGGAAAGGGACGCAGGCTGATAATAGTACACATTGGCAGTTCAGACGGTTTTGTTGAAGGTGGTTTATTAACTTTTGAATCAACTCGTACCGGTGACTACCATGAAGACATGAACGCTGATGTCTTTCAAGAATGGTTCGAACAAATGATAGATCTTTTTCCTAAGAACTGTGTAATAGTAATGGATAATGCAAGTTATCACTCCAGACTTATAGAAGGACTGCCCACAACCAAGTGGTTAAAAAAAGACTTGCAGAATTGGCTGAGTTCAAAAAATATAACGTACCATCCCAGATCTATAAGAAGGGAACTTTATTCGTTGTGTGCCCTTCATAAAGAAAAATTTAAAAAATACGAAATTGATGAAATTGCCAAAAATCGTGGAATGACAGTACTTAGATCCCCACCATATCATTGTGAATTAAACCCGATTGAACTGGTATGGGCACAGATAAAGAGTGAAGTTTCAAGAAAAAATACCACTTTTAAAATTCATGATGTTAAACAGTTGTTTTTGGAGGCCGTAAATAATGTAAAACCTGAAAACTGAGAAAAGGCAGTAAATCACACTATTAAAGAAGAGGAAAAAATGTGGAAGCTGGACAATATTACTGATAAAATGATCGAGCCAGTTATTATAAATCTTGGTTCTGAAAGTTCATCTTCTGAATCTGATTTGGATTTGTAACAAGTAGCTGTAAGTTTTATATTAATATTTTTATTCATCTATTTAACATACCTTAGACGGTTTTAAAAACTCTTTTTCTCTTTTGTAATTTTTAAAAATTAAAAAAAATGTGAATTTTTTAAAATCCTTTTTAATGTAGGCCAGTCAGTTCTAATATAGTGTGTGATAAAAGAGGTCACTTTTGTTTACATACACATAACACTTAATAACACTGAAATAATTCATTTATTTTTTACAATTATTCAAAGTAATTTTTCAATTAATCTTGAGCACGCCCATGGAGTGGTCGAAGGTACCAGTTAAAATTATGCTAATTACTCTCTCGTTCATAAAAATAAACTATAAACAAATTACAATAAAATCTTGTAAAAGTGTATTTGTTGGTCCAACGTAGAAGATAGGATATTTTTTATGTCGACGAATGACCCTTATTTTTCTAATTGTCAATTCAAAATGTTTTATTCGACTTTACTTCTATAGTTTCAGTTCATTTGATTCGTTTGTTAAACGGTATTTAAGACAGTTTAGTACTACATATAAAATATCATAAAATGACGTTTAACAAATGTCGTTTAACCCTTTCACTGCGGTAATAATATAGGAATGTAGGCCTATGCGGAAATATTTTTTGCGTATATTTAAATATGATTTATGAATCATGTGAAGGAAATCGATTGAGAATCTACTGCTGATGGACATTTTACTTACTTTTTGTTAGACGCCAATTCGCGTCATCCGCACATTTTTGGAAATTTTGTATAAACTGCGGAACGCGCGAATTCGTGGCTCAATAAAAGTTAATAAAAACTAAGTATGCTCCACCGAATTTATTTTGTTGCTCAAAAATATTGTGTCAAGGTTAAATAATACTAAAAAAAATTCATTTTTTCAAATTTCCAAGACTTATTTTTTGAACGTGATACTGATTATATAATATATGTGAATTAATCATCATCATTGGCTCCACAAGCCATGGTGGGTTTTGGCCTGCTCAAGGATAAGTTCCATTCTCTCCTATTCTTTGCCTTGACATTCCAGTTTCATACTCCCAACATTCTCAAGTCTTCCTTCACCTGATCCTTAAATCGTGCTCTGGGTCTGCCTCTTCTTCTTATTTTATCTATTCTTTGATTATAAATATGTTTTGGCAGCTCCATCTCATTTATTCTTTCTATGTGACCTAAACACCACAGCCGGTTAATTTTGATGGACCTAATATCAGGTTTGTCATACAGGCGGTAAAGTTCAAAGCTATAGCTTCTGCGCCATAATCCGCCCTCCTGTACTCCTCCATAGAAATGCCGGAGGATTTTACGCTCAAAGCATCTTAAACATTCTTGATCGCTCTTTGTCATCGTCCATGTTTCCGACGCGTATGTAACGATGGGCTTGATAAGAGTTCTGTATATCACTAGTTTCGATCTTTTTGTAACTAGGTTTGTTGTTAATTTTTTTTAATCCATAGTAGGCTCTATTTGCCAGATATATCCGCCTGTTAATTTCTGCACTTACTGCATTATTCTGAATAATTTATGAGCCTAGGTATATAAACTCTCTTACTCCTTCGAAAGTATATGTTCGAATTGTTAGATCTTCGGGTTGTGCTGCTGGTATATGATTTGATACTTTCATATACTTCGTCTTACTAGTGTTAACGTCTAGTCCCATTCTGTTTGTTGCTGCTTCAAGCATATTGAATGATTTGACCACGTCCGCCTTTCTTCTTGCAATAATGTCGATGTCATCGACGTAGGCTAGTAATTGTACGCTGCGATTAATAATAGTTCCTCTGGTTGTTATTCCAGATTCTCTTATCACTTTCTCTAGTGCAATATTACATAGGAGAGATGATAGGCTGTCTCCTTGTCTAAGTCCTATTTGAGACTGAAACTTTCTGGAAACTCCGTTCTGCATTCTAACTTTACACTCGACTCTTGAGAGAGTCGCTTTCACCAATTTTACGAAGTGTGCTGGTAGGTTGAATTCTGTCATGGTCTTGTACAATGCGTTGCTTTCAATACTATCATAGGAATTAATCAGCAGCATTTGGAAAAGGTGAATTCATAATTTCTTGTACCACCGTAAAGTCTTTCGAATTACTGGATAATACGCCATTTGTTGATTCTGATTATCTACACCACCCAGATACTTATTATATTCGACGATAGGTTGTGTTTTTCCTTTTCAAAACCTCTTCGATTGGTCACTATCATCATACAATTTTCAAATTCTGAAGATATGTAAACTACATCCCTCTTATCACGCCACTTACTAATCATTATGTTAACCAGATACATAGCCTGGCTTACACCTTTTTTTAATTTCGCGCGAATAACTTTGTTTGGAGAACCCTTTCTATCTTTACGTAGCGTTCCCGTGCAGTAAGTCTTTCTATAAAGTAACATTTTTGTCAACTGGAAACTATTATAATAGTTATCCATGAAAACTGAGTGGCCTTTATCTAAGTAATCGCTCAGTATATGCATTACTACTTTTTGTATGGTTTTTACCTTTTAACAAGTCACGTTCGCCACCGCAAACAACGAATTTCAAAATAAATCCACTGGATTCCGTCAACATATAGAGTTTGATTCCATATTTGTGGCGCTTATTTGGAAGATATTGTTTGAAGATAAGTCTTCCTTTCCACAAGACCATCGACTCATCTAACGAAAGTTGTCTATTAGGATAGTAAACTTTCTTCGTCAAATTGTTGAAATGTTCTATTACAGGTTTAATTTTAAAAAGACAATTTTCGGGGATTTGGTCACCTTCCATCCAAGTTGTACAAAAGTGAAGACAACGCATAATTAATAAATACTTGTATCTACTCATGTAGTTTGAAAAATAAGTTGATAATAGTCTGTGTTTTTTCCAGTAATCTTGTAACTCAGAAAGTTTGACAGTACTAGTAAGTAAAGTTAATCCTAAAAAACACAAGCAACTCTTTTACTGTCAGGTCTTTCCATTCGGTGATTCTCGATCGTACAGATCCTTTACTAGTAGCCAGTACTTAAATGGCATAGTTATTACATTTACTCACTACAGTTTCTAAAAACGCATCATTGATTAGCATCCTAAAGCAGTCATGTGGTTCGTCACCAGAAGATTTAACTAATAGTTTATTTGTTCCCATAAAAGGAATATTTTTCATACCACTTATTTCGTTTCACGAATTTTCAGCCTGGATCTCGTTTGTACCCTCTAAAATTTTATCGTGCAAAATCATTTCCGCTCTCTTGCATGAAACTCTCCTTATTTTCTGTAAGATCTGAATCCAAATCTCCAGTATTATAGAAATCTTTCACTTGAACTAAAAAATATATTTTTCAATTTTTTGTAATATAGCACATTAAAATTATCTACTTAAATTCATCCTCGTCATCTTGCCCACTTTCTGTATCAGAGTTATATAAAAATGCTGTCATTTCCTCAACCGATAATTTTTTTGGATTTCTTACATTTACGACTTTTCGCTGTTTCATACCTGAAGGTCCAGGTTGCTGTGAATCGCTCATTTTTTTGTAGAAAATCAATACAAGATAAATTAAAATCTTCTGTTATTAATAGGACATATAAAATTAGGTACTACCCACAAGGTCATGTCAAGAATTATAGGTTATATTTGAGATAATTTATTTACGGAAATAGGCACCCAGTTCTACAACGGACGTTTCACTGTGATAAAATAGACCTTTCTGCGTGTGCGGAGTTTTTTTTTGTGTCATTCCAAAGACTGCGGAAGATATAGTATATATTTGAAGTCACATTTCCATAGGCTGCTATATCGCGCCCTCCGCATTTTATGAAACACTCTGAGGACGCGATATCGCGGTTTCCGCAGTAAAAGGTTTAAGAGGTGAGAAAATGTGATGAAATTATAACAAACACAGTAGAAACAACGGATTTATTTTTCCGTACGAACAGTTATATTATACCATTATACAAAATGTTTTATAAGACTCTACCTTTACTACAGTAGTTCATTTAAACATAAAGTGACGTTTAGCACCCTAACTTCACGTCTATTTAGTATTTTCGTTTTGCATTACCTTGAGAAAATATGATGAAATTATAAGGAAAATTTTATTTTCCCATACAAACAGTTATAATATACTGATCTATACCATATACCGCCAGATTTCAACTTTTATTAGTTGTATATGTGTTTGAGAAAAATATAATTTTTACCCAGGAGTAAAACATTTTTATTTTTGACAGAATTATGTATAATTAAAATTTAAAAAAATTAAAAGTTCAACATTACAATAAAAAACGATTTTTCAGCATTTTGTTGAAAGGAGGTTAAAAATATAAGTTTTTCATTAGTTTAATACAAAACAATTAAAAATGTAATGAAAGAATTCCTAATCAACTTAAATTGTAAAATCTACTGACAATGTTAAAAAATTTTAAATTTCAATTGAATATCTATACTAAATCCATAAAATTGTCCTTATTATATATCTTATGCAAACGAGTTCAGTTATTATCTGGGATAAATGTATGGCTCATAAAGATTTACTCGAAGCATTACATAGAAGATTGCAAGATTTAAACGGCAACGATAAACTATTCGATGATGATGTATTACTACTCTCTGGTGACTTCCGACAGACATTCTGATCTGTTCTGTAACTTTCAACAAATCGAATAGAAATGACCAAGTCGAATCGAATACCCCAAATCGGAATATTGGATATTGATCGCGTCATTTTTGTGTTTGGATTGGCATTCTGTAACTCATATCCTCCTCATTGTAAATAAAAACACCAACTTCTATTTGACGCATTCAGAAAGTGGTGGCAACCCGCACTGAAAAGTGAAATAAGTATTCTGTGACGTTAAGTTGAGGTTAGTGCGGCGTGAAGAATAAAAAAAAAGAGGTATTTAATTATATTTTAAGATTGTTGTAAAGTAGTTTTGGTTTGTTTTTGATAATTTGAAAAATTCAAGACAAGAATACAAAATGGCAAGCGGAACACCAAAAACACATCTGTTTAGCAGTAGAATTACTCAGTAGACTTTATCTCTGAAAATAGCAATACGCAATATTATTGCGCGGTTAAATCAATCAGAAACAAACGATAAAAATAATAAATTGATAAATTGTGGAAAGAGTTAACTCTCTCACTGAGTGTGATGGGTTCAGGTCCCCAAAATCAACAATGATATCCATATCTATTAGGAAATCCACTGTACACGACGAAAATTAAATATACAATTATGTAAATAAATAACACCACAGACTAAAAATGAAGCAGCTCCAAAAATTAATTAACCGCTATGTTTATTATTTTAGCGCAAGCGTCAAGACCAATTTTAATGTTGAAATTTGATCTCGACAGAGCTTATCTAATCGAAATTAATTTCTACCGTAAGTTCCGATAGTAGAAGTCAAGATTAGTTACAGAATATCAATTCCTAGAAAATTCGATCCGACTTGCTGATGTCGACTTCTTCGATTTGGCTTATTTCAATTTAATTTGTAGTCTCTTTACATATGGGGATGAGATTAATGCATCTTGGACACAAACGTTTTTATTGCGAAATGACGAAACAGTTCGATTACTCATTAAGACAAAAGTATAAGTGCAAAATGATCTATCGGCGAAAGTATTTTCCAAACATTTGCTAAATATTGGAAATGGTACAATAAAACTGCACACAAATACACAATGCATCAAACTTCTAGTTTATTTTTGCACTTTTGTTGAGACATCCACTATTTGGATAGGGCACCATATGCAACCAATGCATTACTGCTACTGGCAATAGCGGAAAGTTCACTTACTCGACATACCGTTCATCGACATACCGTCGATGGTGATGTGGTTTGGGTGAGGGTTGGCGTCGGGGTTGGCGTGAGAATTGGCGCAAAAACTGGCGCAAAAATTGGTGTGAGTGTTGGCGCTAATATTTGTGACAGACGGGTTTTAATTGGAGAGTGGAGTGGACGATATTTTCTTATTGAGAGGTCTCCATGTCGAAGGTAACCGGATGCGCTATCTGTTTTGTTGAGACAATTTAGGCAAATGCTATAGAAATTAAATAAACTTTGGAGTTTATTTAATTTCTATAGCTTCTCGGATGATTCTTGGTTTATAGGCGAATTATGTAGGTTCGAAGTGCAATCAAAGTGCTTAAAAAACGGTTCGTAAAAAAGACGAAAGTGTATTTATTTCTATTTTGAAGCAAGGGTAATAAATTAAAATGTAACCAGTCGTATCGTATAGAAAATTTAATTATCGCTGTTTTATTTACGACTTTGTTTCAACATGAATTGTTTAAAGTTATATGCAAGGAAAGTAGACATAAACGATTCTTTTAGTAATTTTTAAATATTTTAATTTATTTCTTACCATTCCCGATCTAGTTGAGAGGTAGGATAAGTAAACTATTATTATTAAAGTTATCACACAACTATCCAAAAATTAGAATGCTTCCTCTCACATCCCGATGTTTCGTTTTTTAAAGATCTGTCCTGGTTTACTGTAATATAAAAAATGCTGCCGTCACCGGGAATATTTAGGCACATTTGTACTACATATAGGAAATCGTCCCCAAACAGGGTCCGAAATTAAAAAAAATTGTTGAAGTATAAAAATATATTAGCTGACGTGAAACCACACAGACTAATTTAACCTAATAAAATCGCTAGTTAGAAAAATTAAGGAAACTTAATACATATAAGTTATTATTTATATCTTTCATGTAGTTTGAATTTATCTTTTTATATATTTTGGTTGGTGTTTCTTTATAAGTCTTTCCTTCTAGATCCAACACTGGTTTTGGTAATATTTTCAATTATTTCTAGCCGTTGTTAAAATGTTTTAAAACTTCATTTTTTCATATTTTGGTTTTAAAGAATTTATCAGAAATCAAACAAAAATACTGGTTTCTTATTATCATAAAATTAATAGTGTAGTTAAAGAATGCTTATTTGTCCACACTGTACGGTCACCCAGGTATCTTGAATGAAAAGTAACAAATCATGTTAAAACGAAACTCAACTCTAACAGTTACCACGTCTTTTGTCAGTCGTGCATAAATCATGAAAGGCTTTGTTGGCACTTAAACGCTAGTAATTTGTTTGAATAACACGAAATAACCGTTTGCCGTGCGATTAACAAGTAAAAAGTTCGAAATGCCGATTCTATAAATCATAATAAGTCAAAACTAGTTAGGAATATTTTGAGAAGGAGCATCGGCAACTAACCAAACATACATAAATTTTATCGTGTGATGAAAATAAATGGTATGTCCTATACGGTTGAGTAAGTCGTTCCGACCATCTCACTTATTACTTATTACTATCATTGACGAATAAAAAAATTAATAAAAAAACAAAACCATGAAACTTTATTTTGAAAGGGTGTTTTAAAAAATATAGGTATATATCCAGGCACAATTTTCAACATAAACACGCCTCCTAATTATATCAAAGAGACCGGCTTTCGAATCACGGTTGTCACATTTTATTACTGCAAATTTATAATTGTTTTAAATGATGTAAACTTTATAGTGATGATATTTGACCTTGACCTGTAAAGGACAATACTTGTTCAGCTGCACGGAGCGAATATGCAAAGGTCTTAGTTGTATACATATCAATAGCTGTAATATTACACTAGCTTTAAAAACTCTGCAATCATTTCTGAATAAACTAGAAGACTGGTATGAAAAACCGGTTTACTTTCTCAAATGATAAATCTCGTTTCATCATATTCAGCAGAAGACAATTCATTTGACATACAATACTACTTACTCTAAACGGTATCAACCTAAAACAAGTAGAGAGTAGCGACTTTCTTGACCTAAGGCTGGACAGTCACATAGGGCAGAACATATTAAAAAGTTAGTCGTATCCTGTCCTACACAACGAGCTATACCTTCCTGGACTACTAGTACTCCCACTATTGATATATCCCTCACGACCTATCCAAAGAGTACCAACACAAATCCCATAATAATTAACAACATATATCAAAAACGGATATCAGAATACACGGGGTATAAAAAGATAACATTTATACTGATGCATCAAGAACTGAAATCTGCAATTGAATATGCAATTCGGATCCCTCAATTCAGCAAAATTTTTACGGGAGAAACAATCGTCGTTTTTATATTAGATGTATGTAAGAGTCATACAAGCTCAAACTTTCTTCTCGTTCCTGACTCATTATCTTAAGGTTGATCTGCACCCCCCAAAAGATAAATTCCAAATTCAAAAAATTTGAAAAAAATTGAGAAGGTGTATGAGATGACTAGAAGTATTTTGACAACTTTTAAGCAAACTTCATGTTTTCGTTTTAAAAAAACTCAAAAAAACTACTTTTTTCCAAGTATAAAGCTGGAAAACCAGACATATAATTTTGTTAATTTTTTTACAGCATCAAGATATAATTATAAGAAATACTTGAGAATTTTTTGAAAATTTTTGAATTTACAGTTTTGTCCCAATAGGAAAAAATAATATTTTCTGCTTATAATAAAGCTTCCGGTACGAAACCAAAAAATTTTTTAATATCAACATATATAAAACTGTAAAAGTGGAAAATATTTGCAATAAAACGTTAAATATTTTTTTTAAACATATGAAAAATCTCGTTAAGGCCGATCTTCGCGATTCTGGGCATAGGTAAATTCCAATGTTAAAGTTTATATCAAATAACGCAAAAACTATGGCAGATATTGAGATGATTCTTTTTTTATATGGAAGGTCTAAAAAAGTTCTAGTGCACTATTTGGTTGTAAATTAATAAATTGTTTAAACAATATCTTTTTTTTCAAATATTTTTGGTTAAAATAAACGTAAATTTTTTTTTTTTTTTGAAATAGGGCACTGCAGAATTTGACCCACTTTCCGAATCTGTTTTTATTTTTAACATAAAGTGTAACACAAAGCAGCTATTTGATATAAACTTTTAAAAAATTTCAAATTTTTGCTAAACGCAATTTTCTCTCCGTCAGCACAGGGTGTGTTTGTTGGTAGCTTCTGGATTCTCGCCAGGTAGGTAAAACCCTCGGAGGAGGATAAATAAAGTTGAATAACATTATTAGGGCTTATTCCGACTTTTGACAAACCAGTGTGTTTATTGTATTTAAAATAGGAAATTTTATATAAATAAGCAGTAAGTACCTATACTTTTATTAAATTTTTATATGAATAGAAATATTTTCTGTTGATTTTCCATTTTCCTTCTAAATATTTGTACTGTTTTTATAATAATACAATTGTTTCAGTATTTGCTTATATAATAATAATTTATTATATAGAAACAGCGTAGAGTTTTGGTCAATCATCCAGTACATTTTTTTTTTGTATTTCAATCAGAATTATTATTTTCTTTTCTTCTTTTCTGCTCAAAGAAACAATGTACAGTTTCGGAACTGGATTGATACTATGAAGACGACTACGGCAAGAAATAAGGACAAGCGAAAAACATCCAAAACAAAACATCCGAAAAGGTCAATCAAAATTAGGTGAATACATACTAATCTACAGTGGAGTAGCAAAAGAAAACAGGGCCAAAGAAGGTGTAGCCTTACTAATACACCAAAGGTATCAAAATTATATCAAAGAGTGTCAATACATATCAGAAAGAATAGTAACATCAAAGATAAGAATTGATAAGGAAAACCTGAACATTATCGGAGTATACGGCCCAGAAAATAATAAGCCCCAAACAACAAGGGAAGTGTTTTATGACCAATTACAAGTAGTAGATCAAGTCAAAGAAAAAAAGATAATTCACAGCTAATTTGCTTATAATACTTAAGGAACCTCATTTTTTGCCATGTTAAGGAATGGGATTTGTATTTTGTTTTTTTAAATTTGCACAAACATTGTACCTTTACACTACGAATTACGTTAGACGACATACGTTTACTCTACGAATTTTCAACAATGTAGTTCAAATGGTGACTAGGAAGAACCTAGAAATCCATACCGAACAAGCAATTTCAAACTAATAAAATTTTCTATATCTCCGGATCTACTCAATGGATTTTGATCATTCTTTTTTTAATTTGTATGTAAATTCTACGTACATTAGGAATTAGTAATTTGTTTATATATTAATTAATTAATAAATAGTCTAGTTTGTTTAAACAATTCGTGCAAAACAATTTTCTTCCAAAAATCTATTTGTTTTAATACTAGTATCAATAATCATAGAAACAGTCGCGTTTTTTGCATTAAATTGTCAATAATTAAAAAACAGCTCCAGATTCAAGGCAAGAAACAAATAGGTTTTTTTCCTAGAGGTCTACAATAACTAAAAAAGTTGTCAGCGACCTGGATTATTGAGTGTCACGAACATGGTCTATTTTTTGCTTATTTCTCTGGAGTATATATTTGATTAACATCTGTGTAATTTCTTTGTCGCTTCCTTGCTGGTTTTGCACATTGCTATGATAGCAATATCTTCGGTAAATGTTGCAATTGTATATTTTGTATATTGTTTAATTCTGAAATATCTTTCCAAGATGCAGGAGTCAATTATTTGAGAGTATCGTTTTGGTAAATGTAGTCTTAGTTTATAGTTATGGCGTTTTTGCCATACTTTATCATATACCTGAGTCAAATTTTTGAAATAAGTACTCAGTGTACATCTAAGTTTCATTAATGCTCCTCATAAATCTCATAAATCTAAACTTTTGTACTCCGTTCTTTATTGACAATTAGTTGCATAGGGCCGACGTTTACTAACCACAAGCACACAAGTAAATTATCTTATTTCTTTCATTTGACAATAATAATTGTCTGTTAGATTAGCATTGTAAGAAGTAAATTAGTCTCTTACTGAATGATAATAAACAACACATCAAACTTATTCTGAAACTATTTCTTGTGTCATGGTATATTTTATTAGATTTTGGTGTAATAAATAACAACCTATCAAATTCAATATCAAAAATCAAAATTGGAAATGATAGCGTAGCTAAATTATTCCTTCCTTCAAGAAATTTTAAAAAGAACTGATTTCTATTACTATCCAGTGCAAGGACAGTTATTTTGTTATTTATATCGAATAGAGAATACTGCTAATTTGCGGTATGGACCCCAAAAAATATTTTATTCGAAAAGATTGATAAATATATGGAACTGTGGGAAAATATGCTACAAAAATTTCAAGATTTTTATTATAATTTTTATTTGAAACACCTTCTGAAGAAACATTAGACATAATTCTATATTTATATAGTTTCATTTTATTAATTTTAATGATCGTGATACTAATAGTAATTAGATAATATTTTTATTATAATTTTTATTTGAAACACCTTCTGAAGAAACATTAGACATAATTCTATATTTATATCGTTTCATTTTATCAATTTTAATGATCGTGATACTAATCAAATTTTTATAATATATAATAATAATCTTTTTTTTATAATTTTTATTTTCCGTAAACTTTAATCTACGTTAAACTTCAGACAGCCAATTTTTCCGTAAAAAAAATAACAAATAAATTATGTATGTACATTTGTTACATTGTAAATTTATGAATAGATTATATTACTTTGATCTGTTAATATATTTACTCAAAACACCACTAAAGAGATTTATGGTCTTATTGTAAGCCAAAACCTGTCAATGCAGGGGTTGTCTCGGTGTATAATCGGCTCGAGTAAAAGGTAAACGCATTTTTTACCTGGGCTTGAGAGAGATACGAAGTTTAGAATATTACTTCATGACAGATTTGTTTTCGTAAAGAAAGAAATTTTTGAAATAGAGATAGCAAACTGAAATTTACCGTTAGGATTTTCGAGGATGAGCCTTAAACAAGAATTATGTCTTGAACCGCCGCCTTCAAATGTGTAATGTAGGGAGATGGCTCCATCTGAAACAGTGGTAGTATTTATCATCGATAAATAGCATTACGTTCGGCTTCGAAACGCTTCAAACGAAACGACATAGTAACAGAGTTGCCATATCAATTACTTTGTACAACAATTTGGCAGAATATAACAAAACAAAAGTAGGAATGTTATCGGTTTGAATTTTGAACTGGTCATGCTGAAACTTACAGAGTTACAGAATAGTAGATACTGCAACTTTTTTATTTTGAAAGTACGAAATCATAAAATTTACACTCTATAAGTATTATATCTATAAAAAACTTATTTAGTTTTAAAAACCTATTTAGGCGTTTTTAATAAATTATTTTAGTATTTATAAACAATAGTGTTCCTTGCATAACGGCCATTAAAGGTTACATTTGCAGATAATGATAGTTCATTATTTATGTTGTGCAATAATATGAGGTTGTTAGTAACCAAATTTTCTAGAATTCAATTGAAGGATGACTTAACTAAATATCAAATAAACTATTTAAATAAAATGCGAGAGGAACTGGAAAAACGTAATCTACTTAACAAGAAACTAACAATAAAGTATATTAATAAAGTTCCAACTATTATTAGTACTAACCAACAAAATGCCGCAAAAAAACAAATGGAGTTAACAACAATAAATATTTTTTAGACTATTATTGCTTCTTTACATACTTACAAGTTTTCTGACTTTTTGTCATTTACATCTTCTAATTCCCATATACATATTTTTGGGATGGAGTTCCTCTTAAATCGGTACGGGAAGTTAATAATTTTAGTGTTACGGTCAACCAAACAATAAGTTGGTCTACTCAAACACCAAAAGTAGTTAGTAAAGCGAATACAGAAAGAGTCCCACCAGAGCTCAATCCTTTTGATACCGTAGGTATCTGGGCTGAGTGAATTTTCCTCTTAGAGAGAGTGTGAGCGGTATGGCTAACTCTGGATAATACTCAAAAGCAAACTTAATTCCAAGCACATAGTAAAAGCAATAAACACATACGCAATAACACCTTTCACATAGTCCTCATTTGGTGTTATAAAATTGTCGAATACGGAAACTGAAGAACTAAATAGACCAAATAGAACCGTAATAACTAAATACGCATCAACCACTCCAAATCATACATCCAACGTATGAAAACCACGCACACAAGGCGGGAGAAGAACGAGGTATTTTGGAAATATCACCCACTACTTAAAAATAAAAAAAAAAAAACAAAATCAGCAAAAAAAAAAACAAAGACACAAATACATAGAGCAGCAATTAGACCGATGCTAGCATAAGGAGCGGAAGTAATGTGTCTTACGAAAAAAGATGAAAAAAAAGGAAGAATTATTAAAAGAAAAATTATAAGAATAAACAGACCAATAAAGCCAGAACAATGAAGCATGAAATAAGAAATATAAATATAACCGAAGAAGAAGACATAGTAAAATTTATTAATCCATAAAGACAGATTTTGACATGACATTTTTGTCATTTCCCACTAAAATATTACATAATCATAATACCAGATCATTTTTTAATTTTTAACTATCAACAAAAATGTAATATATGATGTACCAATTTAATGGTAATACTATACTCACAAAGAAAGCCGCAACATACATAATTTCTTTATCGGTAAAATTGTTTAGATAATGAATGAATTTGGTATATTATATTCCGACTGACATAGTAGAACAGTAAAGTATTATACATAAAGATGTTAAAGATGTTGTTATAATATATCTTTGCTTAGTTGGTCTACTAGTAACCATATAAGTTATAGCATATTTGATAAAATTACTGTCTACACAACTTGGCAACTCAGCCAATTGATATAATGACAGAAAACTGCAATTTATGTTAGGATGTGAAAATATTACAGAGTCGTCAAGAAGAGGGTGAAGATCAACCTTAAGGCCAGAGCTTAAGGCCAATATAGCTAGCACATAATTTCCTGCAACAAATAAAACTTTACCACGCACAAAACAGATACAAACGTTATAATTATAATTTTTTAGGTACCGTCATACACAATGCGGGAAAAAGTGAAAATTAGGAAAGAAAGCTGCTAGTGACGGGCAAATTAAAATGATGCCAACAATTCCATGCACTGATATCCATCTTTATATTAAACAGCACTGTGTAAAAAATTATCAATAAATGTGAAATTTTAATAAGGCTAAACTTAAAAATTATAAAGCTCGGACTGGCACTTTCAGAAAACAGAAGATAACATCAGTGATTATAAACCGATTAATAATTGGACATGCAGCGTTAACTTACCAGCATCTTATAACAAAAGAGCTACCACCTACTATGAATGTTAAATAATTGTCCAACATATATCGATTCAATATATGTTCAATATAGTAGTCAATATAATAAACGCAAGCTGGAATACTTCGGTCATATTATGAGACACCCTGAAAAATATGATCTTTTACATCTGATCATTCAGGGAAAGATCCAAGGTAATCGTGGTCCTGGTAGAAGAAGAACATCATGGCTAAAAAATCTAAGGCAATGGTATGAAAAATCAACTACATCGTTATTTAGAGCTGCTGTCAATAAAGTCACGATAGCGAATATGGTAGCCAACATGATATCCAACGATCGATAACGGTCATGGAACTAGAAGAAGAAGATATATCGATTAAATGCCCTCTTTATTTCTACGAAAGAGCCATCAACACTGTCTGAAAAGCTGAACTACGAACGAGATTCGCGAATCGCATGTGAATTTTCATCTGCCCAAATTTATGAATTATTTGTTCCAGGCCTCGTAAATACTCGATAAATAAAGTATTATACAACAAGCCATCATAATTCGCAATCTACTCACGTAAGTGTAACCAAGGAATTTTATATCTCATATGTAGGAAATAATATTTGCAAAATTAATATTTCCAAATACTCAGTCAACTTTTGAATAAAACCACCTAATGATTTCCTTTCTTGCCTTGTACCTTTTTTAGGATATGCTTCGATTTTCATTCAGAATTTAGCAAATTTTGTTGCAAAGTTATTTTGAATTATTATTATCCAGAATTAGCCATACGGCTCACGCTCCCTCTAAGGAGAAAATTCACTCATCCCAGATACCTACGGTATCAACAGGATTGAGCTCTGGTGAAACTCTTTCCGTGTTATCGAGCCCTAGTTGACTTGGTATGTTGGAGTATCTCCCAAAAATTTTCGTACACATCTGAACGTCGCGAGGAATACAGCTTTCTGCATGGCCTTATAGAGATGTTCATTTAGACCCAGCTGTTTTATATTCTATAGGAGGTTTTTTGGAAAAACACCAGTAGTAGATAGAATAATAGGTACTGTCTGGGTACTTTCCATTCTCCATTGTCGCCTGATTTGTATTTTTAGATCTCTGTACTTGGTAAATTATTGGTATTGGGTATCGCCACATCAATAAGTGTTGTTTGCCTATTAATTTTATTAACTAGTATGAGATCCCGTCTATTATCTGCCACTGGTTGGTCTGTAAGCACAGTGCGGTCCCAGTATAGCTTGTAGTTGTCATTTTCAAGTATTCTGTCAGTGACGTATTGATAATAAGGAAGATGGTCGGTTTGGAGAAGTCCCAGTTTGTCAGCTAGTTCTTGGTGGATAATCTTTTCTACTGAGTCATGGCGTTCTTTCTAATCAGTACCGACGAATGAATGGCAGAAACCGGAAAGATGTTGGATGGTTTCTTGTGCTTGGCATTTATATCGGCATTTGTCTTGAACTTGAGGATCTTTAAAAATATATTTCAGGTAATTTTTAGTCGGAATAACCTGATCCTGAATGGCAAGTAGGAAACCCTCAGTCTCGGGAAATATCTTTCCTGGTGTCAATCAATATTTCGACGCTGAATTGTCGACATATTTTTGGCTGATCTCATTGAGATGTCGCTCATGCAGAGGTTTACTCATCCAGGTGCGCGTTTTTCTTGCTGAGTCAGGTGGTTTATGCATATTTCTTGTTAGTCCTTTAGTTTAAGCGGCGTCGTATCATCTACTACGCAAATTGCTCGATGTAAAGTAGATATCTCAGCCTGTACCTGAAAATAAGTTCTTAAATTAGCAATTTGTTTATCCAGTTGCTCACCTATATCTATAAGTCCTTTTCCGCCTTGATACCGCGGTAATCTTGTTCTCTCTACTACAGTGCGTGGATGATGTTTTTGTGCTTTTGTGAGAAGTGTTCTTACTTTCCGCTAAAGACCCGTTTTTATCCGTTTTTGACCACTTTATAATACCAGATGAGTAGCTTAGCGCGGAACAGGCGTACGTATTTAATGCTTTAAACAAATTTTTACTATTAAGATATGACCGATTTAGTTGTCTTACTCTTCGCACGAACTCCGAAGTTAGTTCAGTTTTCATCTGTGTATGGTCAATTTTTCGCGCTTGTTTTACTCCATCTTGCATATCGAAACCTCTGGGCTGAACCTTTCCTCTGACTATATTTAGTATACGGCACTTGTCTAGTCCAAAATGCATACGGATATCATTTGAGAACTTTTCTACAGTTTTTAGCATCTGATCTAGGTTGTTTCAAGTGAAAGCCATTAATATTAAATCATTCAAATACAACAGATGATTAAGCTTCGCCACAACAGTGTTGTAATTTTGATGCTAAATCCTGACTCAGCGAAGCTCAGCAGCTGAGATAGTGGGTTCATGGCTAGACAGAACCAAAGTGGACTCGACGAGTCCCCTTGGAAAAGGCCCCGGTTAATAGGGATATCTTCAGTTTTGATATTAATTTCACCAGGTATTTTAAGGTGAATTTTAGTTTTGCACTCTGCCATTATATGCTTTAAAAAGGTCACAAGATTATCTTCGACTTTATATATTTTCAATATATCTATAAGCCATTCATACGGCACTGAATCAAAAGTCTTCTTTTAGTCAATGAAGGCAGTTAAAATAGTTTCTTTTTTTGGTGTATGCCTGGTTAGAAATGACTTAGTCGGTAATAAGTTGTTCTTTGCAGCCCATGGAGCCCTTAGCGCATCCTTTCTGTTGAGGCTCTAGAATATTATTTACAGCACAGTGTTGGTAGATACGCCGGGCCACACAGGATGTGACCAATTTGTACAAAGTTGAAAGACAAGTAATTGGGCGGTACTTGGCTGGATCTTGGATATTATTTTGATCCTTCGGTATTAGATAAGTGGTTCCCTGAGTAAGAAATGATGATATTTTCTATGAATTAGAAATAATATTATTAATAAATACTGTTAAAATCTCATGAGCAGTCCAAAACTTCTGGCTAAAAAACTCCAACTGGTCCGGGAGATTTCCAGTAATTGCCAATATCTTTATAAAAAACTGAGACATCTGAGCACTATCCACATCAATGCTCAAACCCACATGTTGGCTTCGATATTTTGACGATACATTCGTCATTTGTCCACATGGAAAGGATGCTTTGTTCTCTTTTTGAAGACATTAGAATGATATACATCTAGTTTCCTCTAGTTTACGATGGAGACGGAAACTAATTTATCCCTACTGTTTCTCGACGTTATCATAAAGAAAAACCAATCCCAAGGTTTTCATCACTCTGTTTATTGAAAACCCATCCATACCAATCGTTCTTGTATCATCATCATCATCATCATCATCATCTTGGTGCTACAGCCCTTAGAGGGCCCCGACCTTCTCAAGCTTTCTACGCCATTCTGTTCTGTCCCTTGCTTGAATTTTCCAGTTGCCGACTCCGATCTTCTCCGCATCTTGTGTTACCCCATCCATCCACCTCAGCTTTGGTCTACCCCGTCGTCTCATTCATACAGGTTGCACTGTTAGAATCGTTCTTGTATGCCAGCTCTTATTATTAACCTGCACAAATTAATTTAGTCATTAATGCTTGTCTCCAGATCAATACGCCGTTGCGATGATGCAAGCAGGCCCGCTGAGCTCTCTAGTTTAAAACAAGTCGTCATCCAAAACTATTACCTCAAAATTCACATTAATAGGAGCTTCCACAGACATTAATCTCCTACACAATATTAACCCAAAAACTCAGATCCTATCACACGAAATCTTTTCTTCCTTACATTGGATGTCACAAAATCGAAAAAATTCTCAAATAAAGAGGAATAAAGACAATATTTAACCCCCAACAAAAATTTTTATCTGTTATCCAATAAATCAAAGAAAAAGTTGATACAATATTATCTTATTTTTTAATTTTTTTAATTTAGTTTTATTTATGTTATTTTTCACAAATTTAAAAACAAAATATGTATACATCACTAAGATTGTTCAACCTCTAAGTTGTAAGTTCTAGACCTTAAAATACAATATTTCTGTCCAACATGCCTCATAAGTATTGCTGGTTTCCGAGATACCGAGTGTTTAAAGTTTAAATATGGATTTTATGTTTCGCAGTAATTTTGTAGGTTTTCACAATTTTTATTTGAAAATTGACAATTCTACGTTTTTTTGCATGAGTATTGTAGGCGCCAACCTCCCCTACTTAAGTTTACTAATTGCTATCTCCCCTACTTAAGTTAAGCAATACTTTACAAGTATTGCTAATTTAGCATTGCTAATAGAGGGCGCTAGTTACATTTGGATGTGTTTAGTACATCAAATCAAATTTTTGTCGGGTAAACTATAAGTAAATTAATAGAAAAATATAAAAAAGAGTTAAATTATACAAAAAAAGTTACTTTTATTTCATTTATGTAATTCGGTCGATTATTGAGTTTACTTCTAAATAGTCGAACAAATTTTTATTTTACAATAAAAATTCGATTCTTTATTTAACTGTATAACAATAATAATAAAAAATTTGGATACAATTCTTTTTGCTGATAAAGCAGCATTTACAGACGAGCAATATTTAATTGACAAAATTATCATTTGTGGGAATCCTCATGCTACGAGGGAAGCTCATTTTCAGTACGGCTTGGTGTGGTGAAAAATGTGACTACTTAATAGGTTCTTTTAAACTGTCAGCTAATTTAAATGAAGCTCTGTATTTAGATTTTCTTCAAAAACATTTACACGAGGTAGTAGAGAATATACCTCTGGCCTTAAGACAAAACATGTGGTTTTTGCAGAACGGAGTACCACATTTTTCTTTAAAAGTTCGTTAATACGTAAATCAACACTTTTTGCATCGATGGATTGGTTGTGGAAATGAGTTTGATTGGCCACCAAGAAGTACTGATCTCAATCCTTTGATTAATTCGGTCGCAATTGAATTCATTAACTTATAAAAATAGAATTAGTTATCTTTTAGAATTGCGACAGAAAATAGAAGCCACGAATAAGATTAAAAATAATGGGCAAGTTATATTTTTTATAAAATATTTTTTGATATTGCAAGATCTTTGCAAACCCGAATTATACAGTGTATTGAAGTGAATGGTGGCCATTTTGAACATTTACTTTAAAGTTTTTTATTTGTTTTTACATTAATTACTTTAATTTCTTTAATTTGTTATTGCTACGTATTTCTTCTTAACGTGCCCTATCAAGTCCTCTTGACGGGCGAAACTGTCTCTGTCTCGAGCTATTTTAAAGAGTTGCTCAGCTTTCCTTATTCCTGTCCACTCCCTGATATTCTTCAACCAAGACGCCTGCTTTCTACCAATTCCTCTGCGTCCTTCGATTTTACCCATCATAATAAGTTGAAGAATATTATATCGGTCTTCCCTCACTACGTGTCCAAAATAGGCCATCTTTCTACATTTGATGTTATCAAGCAGCTCGCGAGCAGCATTATCTCTCTCAAGGACTGCCACATTTGTCAGCATAGCCGTCCATGGAATTTTTAGTATACGTCTGTGCAGCCACATTTCAAAGGCCTCCAGATGATTAATGGTGGATATTTTTAATGTCTATGTTTCGACACCGTATAAGAGAACTGACCAAATGTAGCATTTAACCATGCGCGTTCGAAGTTGAAGTTGCAAGTTATCATTACAGAAGAATGACCTCATTTTTAAAAATGTCGTGCGGGCTATATCGATTCTACATTTTATCTCTTGATCTGGATCTAGTTGTTCAGTAATATGGCAACCAAGATAATTAAAACTGGACACTCTCTGAATTATATGACCATCAACATATAATCGTGCATTTTGATGTGCTAAACGGCTAAACACCATGTGTTTTGTTTTTGAACAGTTTATGTTTAGGCCAAACTCTCTTCCCACTGTATCAATGGCATTTAAAAGGCATTGTAGTCCATTCTTGTCATCATTTAAAATAACTGTATCGGCTGCATATCTGATAGTATTTATGAGAATTCCATTAACTTTCACGCTCCATTCTAAATTATGCAGCGAATTTTTAAATATTCTGAATATAAATTAAATTACAGTGGGGATAGTATACAACCCTGTCTGACACCTCTTTGTATTTTACATATTTCTGTTGATTTTCCGTTTATGCGAGCTGTCGCTGTTTGACGCTAGTATAACTTTTCTATAAATTGTATGTCTTGACTATCAACTCCTTTATCTTTTAATATTGTAATTAATTTGTGATGCTGTACTTCACATCATACAAATGGCCTTCATGAAAAGACCTTCATACAAAGACCTTTTCATAGTCAATAAATACAGCAATGACGTCTTTCCTTTGATCTCGACATTTCTGCAGTAATACATTTAGTGCAAAGAGGGCGTCCCGAGTTCCCAGTCCATTTCTGAAGCCAAATTGTGTTTCATCCTGGTCTTCTTCACATTTATCTCTGATTCTACTGTGAATGATGCGTAGAAATATTTTCAAAGTGTGGCTCATAAGGCTTATCATTCTATAATCGCTACAGTTTTTCGAACGTTGTTTTTTTGGTAGTGTTATGAATTCGGACTTTAACCAATCTTCAGGGATATCACCAGTCGAATAAACATCATTGAAAAGCTTGACCAGTATTCCAATGTTCTCCTCATTTATAAGCTTTAACATCTCTGTCGGTATGTTATCAGGGCCAACGGCTTTCTTGTTCTTTGCTAACTTTATAGCTACGATTTAGAGAATATAATTTTTTATTGTAAAATAACAATTCATTATTTTAGAAGCAAATAACTGGATAAGTCACCGAATTAAATGAAACAAACAAGTATAACGTTTTTTGCAAAATTTAGCGCTTTTTCATATTTTTCTATTATTTTAACTATAGTTTACCAGACAAAAAAATTTTACTAGCGTACTCTATTAGAAATGCTAAATTAGAGTCTAAATTAACAATCTTCCGGACAAAAACGTAAAATTATCAATTTTCAAATAGAAATTGTGAAAGCACACATAGTCATTGCCAAAATTAAAATTCATATTTCAATGTTAAATACCATGTATTTCGAAAACTAGTAATATTTTTATAAGTCATGTCGGGCAGAATCATTATATTTTGAGGTATAGAATCTACCATTCAGAGATTAAATATTCTTAATGAATCACCTTGTATAATGCAGGTTATCTTAAATGTGAATTTTATTTTTCATTAACTCTGATTATTACTGTAGCCTTTACTTTGAGCAGAAGTAAAATCAAATTCTGAGAATTCAATAAAACGGTACTACTTTTGAATCACTAAACAAATATTAAAATGATATATAAGATAAATTCAGAGCAATAATAATTAAATAATGTAATATAATAATGGCATGTAATCATTAAAAAAAAGAAAATAAAAAATAAAAAATAAAAAATAAAAATAAATAAAAAATAAAAAACAAAAATAAAAAATCTTAACAAATTAGAAGCGTTTGAGTTATGGTGTTACCGTCGCATGCTCAGAATCCCGTGGACAGCACACATATCTAACTAAAGAGCGAGCATTGATCAACATCATCAAAATGAGAAAGGTCCAATACTTCGGTCATATAATAAGAGGACCTACATATCGCTTACTCCGGTTAATCATTCAGGACAAAATCGAAGGAAAACGTTGAAACGGAAGAAAACAACTGTCCTGGCTGCGTAACATTACACAATGGACAGGTCGAACGGTCGAGGAACTGTTTCATCTAGCTGCCGACCGAGAATCATTTCGTCAGCTTGTCAATATGACGATAGCCAACGCTTGAATGCTATCCAACGCTTGAATGAACGAAAAAATAAATATGACATTTTATTTGCCTATGTAATTTATAAAATTCTTATTGAAGTTTTCAAAAAATGCCTTTACCGTGAATTTTTTTGTTTCGAACAAAACTTCTGCTTCTACTGTTCAAAAGTTATGACGAATAGAAATAACAGTCAAAATTCAAAACTCACTCTGTAGGTTATTAAACAATGGGAGCAGACATGACCAGTTGTTATTCCCAACGTAGTATGTATAGTTCCTCACGTAATGTAAACATGTGTGATAAACGTGAAAGCAGAGAGAATGATATACTTGATTGGCATATTTAATAAATAGTTAATTGAAAATAATTATTATGCGTCGAATTTCTCTTGTGCCAGATATGTACAAACAAGAATTAGTACGAAATCGTTTTTCTGCTTTGCCTATATATTCTCTACATAACAGCTTAATGTGTGGTAAATCTTATACCGTTATTTGATAAATAAAAAAAAACAAGTATAAGTACTGATCGGATTAAAAATTTTATTTTCGTAAATATTTCAGTTTATGAGCCAAAACCCAACGGGAAGATTTTAAAAACATCAAAAACTTGTAGGATTATAACTTAATGGCAAGGAAAAGTTGATGAAGATATAAATTACTTTTATGTTACTTGAAGAAATTGATCGTAAAGTTGGCTTACCAAAAAATGAAGATGTAGTAATTTGTACTTAATAAAATTTGTTACGGTCGTTGAAAATATATAATGTATACATTGATACAAGTACTTTGTTTTATTACTCCGCTTTTTTCTTGCCTGTGGCGTAAAAATATTTTTGTATTAATTACCTAATACCCAACAAAAAAATAAAAAATGAAATTGAAAACTAGTGTTTATATACATATATATATATATATATATATATATATATATATATATATATATATATATATATATATATATAATAAGGATCACTCGAAGAGTGGCGGGTTTTTCGGTCAAAAATTGGAAAAAAGAAAAAGATGATGGCTACTTCATCTATTTATTGAAAACGTTTCGCTATCCAATTTCATAATTTCACATCCGGTTAATCGAAGGGAATCCCTTCAATCACTTAGAAATATTCTCATTGAGAATTCTTATCCTTCTTCTCTCATTAACAAATACCTTTTTGTACAAAGCTATGGTTCCTTTAAATGACATACCGAATTGTGACCAATGGTGATTTAACCCGGATCTATCCACTACTGGATATAGGTCTCCCCCAGTCTTTTCCATGTATTTCTGTTTTGTGCTGTTTGCATCCAATTTTTGTCGATCCGTTTTATGTCATCAGACCATCTTGTTGGTGGACGACCTCTACTTCGATGTGCTTGTTGTCTCGGTCTCCACTGTATTATTCGCTGTGTCCATCTGTTATCCGACATTCTAGCTATGTGCCCCGCCCAGTTCCACTTAAGGGTCATAATTCTTTCTATGGCATATGTCACTTCTGTTCTCCGTCTTATTTTCTTGTTCGTGATCCGATCCCTACGAGAAATGCCTAACATAATCGTTCCATGGCTCTTTGGGTAACACAAATTTTATTTTTTACTTTCTTGGTTAGTGTTATCTGCACCATATGTAAGTACTGGCAACACGCACTGATTAAAGAATTTTCTTTTAAGACACATAGGCAGTTCTTATTTAAGAACATAGCTCAGCTTGCCGAATACCACCCAAGTGAGTCCTATGCGGCGGCTTAGTTCGCACGTTTGATTATATCTTCCTATGCGTATCTAATGTCCTAAGTACTTATAAGAGGTGGTTTCTTCAATATGCATTTACTGAAATCTTTTCGCTTAACACACGATTTGTCATGATTTGTATTTTTGTGTGGTTGTGTGGCTGTCAGCAAAAAGGACAATATCGTCAGCAAACCTCAAATGACTAAGCATTTCTATATTGATATTAATTCCTTTTTCACTCAGATTTGCGTTCTTAAACATATGCTCTAATAATGTTGTAAACAATTTTGGCGAAATTGTGTCTCCCTGTCGCACTCCCCGTTTTATTTTAAATACGTTGGTCTTTTTCACGCTTGCTGTCCCATTTTGATAGAAGTATTTTATCATGTTTATATAGCGATGATCTATACGGCACTCTGTTAAGGCTTTTAACATCTTTTGATGATTTATTGTGTCGAAAGCTTTTTGGTAGTCAACAAATATCATGACTAATGGCTTGTTATATTCAATACTCTTTTCTATTAAGTTCTTCATCATCATCACAGTCATTAACATCTTAGTAGATGTGTTGTGGTTCATAATTGGGCTTCAGCAGCTCGGACAGTTTGATTGATAATATTTCTCCACTGGTCGCGGTCATCAGTTATATGTATTGCCTCAGTATACTGTTTATTGAGAAGCTTTTTAGTAATATCCGCCCATCGCTGTGGAGATCTTCCGCGTTGGCGTTGAGTCTGAGGCCTTCCTTGGACCACCAACCGCTCCATTTTGTGATCACTTCATTAAGTTCTTAATTACTTGTAAATGATCATTCGTGCCATATCCTGCTCTAAAATCTGCTTGCCCTCTTGGCTGATAGAAATCCAACTTACTTCCTAGCCTGTTGGTAATAACTCTTGTAAATAGCTTATATACCTGTGACAACAAGCTAATGGGGCGGTAGTTTCTAACGTCGCTGATATCTCCCTTCTTGAAATGACTAAAAAAAATTATCAACTCAAGTTTATATCAACTCGTTGTTGTTATTACTTTCCACTAAAAAGTTTGTATTGACTTCTTCTTCTTCGCGTGCCATATCAGAATTATCCGACGTTGGCGATCACCATTGCGAAGGCTTCTTGATCTTCTGAAATATAGAATAATTGTCCCGCATTTGATATCTGAGTCCATTCACGAATATTCCTCAACTAAGAAACTCGTTTCTTTCTTACACTTCTACGGCCCTCTATTTTGCTTTTAGGAATCAGTTGTAATATTTTATTATATTATATTTTATATTGACATCACCACAAATAAGGAGTTGATTTTTGTTTTTATAGAAATTAAATATCAACGATTCCAGTTGTGTAATGTATAGGCAGTTTTGTGTTTATTTTGATTTCGCATCTTTCGAGCAGATATCTCAATCACACCCTCTACAAACCACGTTTAACGTCTACATACTCCACATTTAACTCTCTGCCATCATTGTTTACATACAGGCTAACCACTCCTCTTTTTACTAGTTCTTAAAAAATACGAAATTAACTTAAAATAGGAATGTGAAGTAACCTGAAAATTGCTAGACTCCAACCAATGCTCAGTGACACCAAGAATACCCACTTTCTGTTTTGTAGTATAATGTCTAGGTCGTAACTCTTCTTAGCCACGTCGCCTTTATCGCCAAGCGATATTTATTTTCATAACATTTATGTTGCTGAAACTGTCTTGGCTGGTATTTAAAAATGTTCTGTCTCATCTGAGGGAGGGATTTGGTGCACTCTGTTATCTAGAAAATGTTGTCCTCCTCCAAAGTCGAAACGAACAAAATAAATATTCTTCGGCCAAAAATTTACATCATAGATTATATTTTAAAGATCAGGATAAACTCCTACGATAAATGATGATTGATTATTCAATTCCGTTGTTTTTGTTGTAAATTTTTTTACCTGCATGTGTGCTTGTATTTTTAACTACAAAATATTTAATATTATCGGTTAGCACTGAATCTAACACCCTCGAGATAAAGAACCATATCTTTCTGTTCAGATTTTCATGACCAGAAAACTCGTCATCACCCTTTCCAGTGACAATAAAATTTGGTTTCTTTTCTGTTTGTTTCTTATATTAACAGTTTTAAAACCATCACTATCATCATCTGCAATCTCTTTAAATTTATTATTTTAGTTATTATTTTGATTTAATAAAAGCGTAAACATTGCTGCCACAAATGACTTTTTATTTAATCCGCCACAAGTATCACTGTATAAAATGACGTGCTCTATTTCAGAAGGTAAATTAGTAAAACTTAAATAAACAAGAAGCAATTTCGTTGGCACCTCGTCCCGTGATACCTTCATGCCACATATAATGAGTGGAGACCTTTGCAGAAAGATCATTAATTGTTAAGTGATACGTATTTAATTGTCGTTTGTAAAACACGGTATTAATTTGTAAGTAAGCTGTAAGAAAAACTGGTTGTAAATTAAATATAAATATTTTTGACTTTTGCTATTAATACATTTTAATTTGTCTAATCTCTTTGACTTTTAAGCAGTTTCAGCTTCTGTATGATATTCTGTTAATAAATTCTCATACTTTTTCCTTGCATCAGCTGTCTTACTAATTAATATGATTGTGAAAAATATAACAAATGTTACAGGTATCGCTGCTGAGTTTTTTAAACTTTAAGCCTAATTTATCGATTGTTTGAGAACAAACTTTATACGAAACCGATTCAGATGTTATGTCCTGGGTATAAAATTGAAACATTTTAGCTTTTGTTAATTCTGCTACTAGATACTTTTTACTAGTATGTTTTCGTGAGTAATGAGACTCATAGGCAGAAAATTTTGATATGTGGCTATAAACTTGATGTGGCTATGTTCTTTTCTAGATTCGGAAATTTTGTTTTTTGGTTCATGCTTGCCCCTGCCATTAGCTATAGGAATACCAGAGTTGGATGACATTTATTTTGAAATTTATTACTGTCGTCAAAAATAGCACAAAAACATACCTTGCAGCATTGGATTATTTCTCCCTGAATTTTAATAAAATATGTAAAACTCTTTTCCCTATTTTTGAAGGTTTATCAGTATCACTTCTGTTAGTAGTAATCTTCTTATCAGAAATTAGAATTAATGAGGCAATATAACTTACCCTTTTATCGTAGTTGCCCATTCCCCAGTAACTTTGAAACAGAGATAATCTATGTTCATCAAATATTTTTTCTTTGCACTTTCTTCTACAATCTCGCAGTGACCGTGACTGCTTAGCTTTAATTGTGTTTCCATTGTGTGTTTATATCCTTTACCCGTATTTCGTAAAAGCTGTCTTTTTTTCTTTTTCCTACTTTTCGTTTCAATATTTTGTGCATTGGTTGACCATGTCAGAATCACTATGGTGGTCTTCTTGAATGTCATCATAGGCCGTAATCGATATTGTCGTTGTTTAAACACCTTGATACAAGCCCTTTAGTTTTTTCGCGAATGGAGGAATAATAATTGTTATTTCGAGTTGCCATCGTAGTAAACGTTCCTTGATAAAATTTGCGTGTGCTCTGTTCACAATCTAAGCAAGTACCGACAAGAAACTGATACGAATATGATTTGCGTGGACACCGCATTCTTGCAAAAAGAGATAACTTTGTATATCCTAGCAATACTTTCATATATATTGCTTCTATCATATTCCGGCAAAGGGGATATCTTGATTTAATGCTTTTTACTAGCACACATTTCGAATAATTCTCAAGTTAACATGCCTTCAATCGTTTTGCTTCTCAGTTAATTTCATAATGTTAGAAAATATGTGCACATATACCATTTTACTGGTAATTACTATTTTGCTCTCCAGAAGATATCTTGAGTTATATCCTTAAATATTCATAAGAAGGTCCTGAAATGTTATGTGTGGTCGATCCTATTGTATGGTTGTGAGACATGGACGTTAAAAACCACAATGCTAAACAAGTTAGAAGCATTCGAATTCTGGTGCTATAGACGAATCCTAAAGATATCGTGGGTTTCGCACACTTCCAATGAAAATGTTCTTCAAATGATCAATTCAGAACGTCTGCTCATAAACACTATAAAGAGGAGAAAAACAGAATACTTCGGCCATATAATTAGAGGACCTAAATACCATTAACTTCGCCTTATAATACAAGGAAAAGTGGAAGGAAAGAGATGGATTGGTCGAAAGAAACTTTCATGGCTGCGTAATATTAGACAATGGTGTGGTTCCACAGTAGAAGAATTATTTCGCGCAGCAGCCGACAGAGAAAGGTTTCAGAAAATTGTAAACATGATGACGGCCAACGTCTGAATACGGACACGGCACCCAAAGAAGAAGAAGATATCCTTAAAACAGTCGTAACGATTAAATTGTAGCCAAGTTACCCCTTTTTGATCAATAATAATATTTTAATTAGTAAACTTTCGCTTAACTTTCTTTACCAAGATTGTGCAGAATCAAAAATGCTGTCGAGTGGTATACATAACAATATTTTGCAAAAAATCGACTTATCCCCTTTTACCTTCCAGCCACAGAAATAATATTGAAACTTGACGATTATCCTAATATTCTGTTTTTTTATTTTTATTATTTGCTTCATATATTTCTATATAGTTTTAATAAAACTACAATAAATATAAATTCAACCCTTTATTAACAAATGCTTTGAACTGCAAAAATTTATTGTTATCTATAAGAAATATTGATTACTTTACTATTAATTCAATGACTACCGACAATTATTTTCACAAGTTGTAGTGGCAAGATCTACACGTTCAGATAAATGATCATAGTTAATAAGTAATAATTAATTCTACGATTACTTACTTTGCCATTGTGCACATTTTCAAAGAGGAGTATTAATCATGAGAAGTTCTATTCAGCAACAAAGATCGAACAGATATCTACTAAGTCCTCAAAGCGTTAGAGGCCATTTAATTTAATGATTGGTCAAAATAAGTTTATTAAAACTTGTTCTTTTTGGCATACTATCTATATGATAAGGAAATGATTGATTTGAATTGTCTTAGTCTTTATGTTCACATCTAAGCACATATGTGTGTGCGCGTGACTTGTGCGTTGATATTCTAAAGAAATAATTATTTATACACTAAGCGAGCATTTGAAGCTAGTATAAGCGTAAGAAAAATACACTGTAAACTGTTAATGTTAAACCGAAGAGATAAAAAGACTTGTGGGCAAAAATAAATCTGGGCAAAAATAAAACAACTTAATACTATTTATACATTTCTAATATTCTAATAAATTGACTACAATTTAAAGTGCAATATAAATTCCTTCAACTGAATGAAAGCCCTAAAGGTCGGGCTTTTATTAAGTCAAAATAATAACTTAAAGGTAATTGATCATAAATTTTAAGTGCCTGGCCATACTCACATGGAAGTGAATTAGATCAGGCAACAATAGAAAGAATAAAAAATACCCATTTCCTATCCATGTACCTAGAGATTGGTATAACTTGGTAAGATCTGCAGGAACAAAACATATTACTGCTAAACAACAACAAAAGACAGAGGAAACAAACAAACAGAAAAAAATAAGTTTACGGTAGTTGAAATAACCCCAAATCTTTTTTTTAATTTTAAAAATTTATTCAAAGGAATGTTAATAAAGAGAAAGAATACATACAATAAGACTGAAATTTGCCGGAGAAATATGAAATAGTTAAGATACACCAAGGAATTTGCTATTATTAATTTTAAAACATCGCTTCAGGAATATGAGCCATTTCAAGAAATAAATTTTAGAAGACAAAAAAAGATACACCCATCCATATCAAGAACATTACTTTAAATAATTTGTATAATAAGCCAAGACAAATAAGTGAAAAAAAAGTGAGCGATCTTTTAGACCTTATTGAGTTGATGAGAGAGCAAAAGAATTTTATCGTGGACTTGCCCAAATCCCACGAAATTCACAAGATCTGGATAATACTGCTGACACAGATCCAGCCATAGATAAATATTTTTTTAGTGATGACGATTTTTATTAAAATATTCTAAAACAAATATTTGTGTAATTTATTATTTTAAAGAAACAGCTTCCGAAAAATATTTGTGTTCATCAAAAAATTTTTTTTCTTCCTGCGACAGCTATTCTGTTTGTATTATATTATATATATTATATTATATATTATATATTATATATACAATATATGTTTTTATTTTGTGTTTAGAATGCGCCTTTAATTCTCTTTAAGTATCATCTTGATCAATTATTGTTAATTTGTAAACGTATCATCAGATTGCTGTAGAAACCTCCATGTTTAATAAACTTTTTGAAAAAATTTACGTTTTATTTCTTGTTCTGTCAATGCTTTATCCAAAACAAAATATTTTCTTTGCTTTATTGTGGTTGTCCGTTGTAATTAGAAATAACTGCAGTTAACACTACAGTGCAAATAATGTTAGCCAAGTTACTACCGAGCATAAGGGTATAAATCTACATAACCCCCTTTACCAAGATGATTTTATGTACATTTCAACTATAACTTGACTTATCTCCTTGAACTAATTATGCTTTCTTGAACTAATTAAAAATAATAAATATCCTAAAATATTTTTTTTATCAAAATATTGGACACAAAGATATTAATTTTAAGAAAAAAGACTTAAATATATCTAACAGAATGTAAGTCGGATATAGAAATAAACAAACCTTACTACTAATATTACGTCTATAAGGTAAATGAGAGTTATCCCCTTTTGCCTTCTAGCCACAGATTTGTATTATGGTATTATCTCATACTGTAAGGTACACCAGGGCGGATCTGTTTTGAGGTGGATGTGAGAGGTGGCATTCGGATTATTGCAGAAAAAGTTGTCTAATAATTTCAGTAATAATAATTGATTTATCGTCCCCTTAAATAAGTCGATAACACTAATACAAAAATTAAAATATTGAGAAAATTAAAATACTTATCTTGCTTATAACTTTAAAACAATTCATTTTGGGGCAAAGCAAAAAAATAATAAAAATGAAATAGCGACAATTAATTTTTCTATAAAATACGGCTAGTTAAAAATGTTTTAGTTTATTACCCTTGCTACAAAATAGCAATAAACATAAAAAAAGGGAAAGAATTCTGCTTATTCAATGTTTTTCAACTAATTAGATTGCACTTAGGACCTTCATAATTTACCTTTGAAATATATACAATATATTCAAATAGCCAACCGAATTTCATTTAAATCGATTTAATAAATTTCACATAATAATTTTGCAATCTAAATTTTTAAGAAGAATTTTTTTTAAATCTTGCACAACAAAGTGGTGTAGAGTTGTGTTATAGAGGTAGCACCTTTTATCGGAACGACCACATCGAGTGTCATAGGCGGGAGATGGTTCTTGAGAACTGGCATCATAAGACAATTAACTCTCACTTATGGCTCCACGTGCCACACCCCGGGCAGCTGCGTTGGTCTGCAGGCTAAACTAAGTGACGGTAGTCAGATATGGCGAAATTCTACCGAGCGATTGCCGGTATAGGTAATCTCCCATTTACTGTCCAACAGCTTCGGTTGGAAGAGCTAGTAAATGGTAGGGCACCCCTTTAGGGCAGCATAGAGATGAGAAAGAAAGATTGGGACAAGACACCTCATTAAAGATCCGGATTGAATAAGTCCTAGTAGAATCAAATGGCAATGCTTGCAGCGAAATTCAATTCCGAAGTAAGCTCCCCAATCGGATCTCCAAAAAGAACAGTTACAAGTATATCAAAAAAAAAAAGGAAGAGAAGACATCAGAATAGGCACATCTTCTTCTTCTTACGGTGCCTTATGCTTAAGGACGTTGGCCATTATATTTGCCTATTTAATCTTATTTGTAGCAGCCCTGAATGGTTCTATGGAGGTCATGTTTGTCCATTGCCGTAGGTTTTTAAGCCAAGAGTTGCGTCTTCTTCCTGGTCCTGTTTTGCTATTGACTTTGCTTTCGATTATAAGTTGGAGCAGTTCATACTTTTTATTTCTTATAATGTGACCAAAATATTGTGTTTTCCGTTCTTTTATTATAAGCATAAGCTCTCTTTCCTTATTCATCCTCCGCAAGACTTCCGCATTTATCGTATGGCTCATGTAGGATATTCTGAGCATTTTACGGTAACACCAGAGTTCGAATGCTGGGATTCTTTTTTGTGTTGCTTTTGTCATTGTCCAGGCGTCAACACCATAGAGCAAGGTGGAGAAAACATATCACTTAAGTATTCTATTTCTCAATGAGATGCCCAGCTGGCGGTTGCATAGAACTTTTTGCATTTTGTAAATTATTATACGTGCCTTTTCCAGGCGTATTCTTATCTCTAGTGAGTGGTCTCAAGTTTCATCAAGAATACTTCCAAGGTACGTTGTTCTTGTTACTCTTTCCAGATCTGTTCCGTCGACATTGACCTTCAACCTTCTGTTTTGGTGCTTGCTGATGACCATCGTTTTTGTCTTCTTTGTATTCAATTTCATTCCAAATTCTCTACAGGCTGTCGTTACTCGGTCCATTAAGCGTTGCAGGGCTTCAGCATTATCTGGCAGTATGACAGTGTCAGCAGCATATTGCAGGTTATTTATACATTGCCTGTTTATAATTATACCATCCGAGGTACCTTCCAAAGCTTTCTGAAATATCTTCTTAGAGTAAACATTGAACAGCAAAGGTGATAGGACACATCCCTGTCTTACTCCCTTCTCGATATTGATTTTTACAGATGTTTCGCTTTTTATTCTGATTTTAGCCTTTTGTTTTTGGTAGAGGTTTGAAATGATCTTTAAGTCTTTATCGTCAATATTACATGACCTTAACATATCTATTAGTTTATCATGTTTCACCAGGTGAAACGCCTTCTGAAAGTCTATACAACACAAGTATACATCACAATCGACATCTCTACATCTTTCAACTAGCACACGTATTGAAAAAAGTGCTGCTCTTGTTCCGAACCCATTCTTAAAACCAAACTGAGTTTGAACAGTGTGTTCGTCTAGTTTATTGTATACTCTATTATGTATTACTCGTAGGAAAAGCTTCAACATATGATTAATCGGGCTCATAATCCTATGGTCTTCGCATTTCTTGGAGTTTACCTTCTTTGGTAGTGGTATAAACACCGATATCAGCCAATCATTTGGTATTATGCCTGTTTTGTATATTTTGTTAAATATATCTTCCATTACTTCGATGTGTTCGTCTAGTAATATCTTTATTATTTCAATTGGGATATTATCTTCCCTAATAGCTTTTCCGTTCTTTATCTTATTTGCCGCTTTGATAATTTCTTGCTTTGTGATATTAGGTCCAGTCTACGCCTAATGCATGTAAATGTTCGTCCTCTCTCGGTCTTGAAACATCTCTTCCACGTATTCTCTCAGGCACATGGAACGTGAAAACCATGGTACAGGAAGGTACAATCCATAATGCAATACAAGAAATGGCACACGTGAAATTAAATATTCTGGGAATAAGCGCAATGCGTTGGCCAGGTTCAGGAACTGCAAGTATTGGGTAACACCGCGTTTACTATTCTGGAACAGATAACGGCAAACATGAATTGTGTGTCGACATTATATTGACAAAAAAAGTGGCAAAATTGGTTGACAACTTTAACCCAATCTCATCAAAAGTGATGCTCATAGAACTAAAAGAAGACCAATCGACATCAATATAATTCAAGTGTATACACCTACAACAGACGGGACAGAAGAAGAGATCTAGGAACTATACGATAGCATTAATCAATTCGTGAAAAAAAAATTGAAAAAGCAAGACGTAATAATTATCATGGATGACTTCAACACCAAAGGTGGGGTCAGCAAAACATGATCTGCAGTTGAACCAGTTGGTCTAGGATACCGGAACAATCGGGAGATTTTTGCGGAAGCAAATTAATTAGTAATATTGAACACCTGGTTTAAGTTACACTCAACTAAACTGTACACCTAAAAATCTCCACAGCATTTTGTGGGAAAGACTGTCAGAAATCAGATTGATTACATGCTATTAAATTAAAAGTATAGGAACAGATGTACATCTGTCAAAATATACCCAGGGACAGCTATAAATTCTGATCATGTACAAGGTGCAGGTAGTTTCAAAGTCGGAATGAAGAAGGTTACAAGTAAGTCGAAGAAGAAGTATGATGTTAGAAAACTGAAAGATCCCAATTTTCGACTGAAGGTGAGTGAAAATCTCAATACAAAGGTGCTAAAATGCAAAAATGCAGGAACTATATAGGAAAGTTTGATCATCATACAAGAAACAGTAAGAGAAATAAAAGAACAATACCTGAAGAAAGATACAGAGAAACAGAAATCGTGGATGACCGATGAAATACTTGAACTTATTAATTAGAAAACAAACAAAGAAAATCTCTAAAAATATAAGAGAATATATACCATCGTCAGAAGAAAAATACAAGAAGTAAAAGAGAAACAAAAAACAGAACAATGTCAAGAAATAGAGGAGTATCAGAGTTGATATGATACCTTCAGTGTTCATCAAAAGGTGAAGGAAATAGCTGGAAAGTTCCGAAAACGCAACACCAGAAAATGATAAAGGAAATCAGATGACGAAGTAAATCTTGCCATAACCAAAGCAGATAAAAATGAAGTATGGGAAGAATACTTGAAAAAACTTTTCCATGACCTTAGAACAATACAAGAGTCCACCATTGAAGAAAATTCAGGTCCCGAAATCTTACCAGAAGAAACAACGGCAGCCGTTAGACAAATTAAGGATGCAAATGCACTAGGACTTGATGAAATTCCTGAAGAACTGTTGAATCTGTTAGATGTAGAACATATAAAAATAAAATATTTAATGAAATATGCAAGGTACGAAAAATACAGAGAAATAGAGTGGCTCAAATCGAAGTTCGTACCATTCCCCAAAAAACCAGGAGCAAAAGTTTGTGAAGATTATAGGACCATAAGTCTAATGAGCCATCTGCTGAAGCTATTTTTAAAAGTCATCTACAAAAGAATTTACCAGAAATGCGAAGAAATTGCGCCCAATCAGTTTGGATTTGTGAACGCCGTTGGTACGAGGAAAGCTTTATTTAGCGTGAAGCCATTGTTTCAGAAATGTAGAGATGTCAGCTGTAATGTTTTTGCATGCCTGATAGACTACAAGAAGGATTTCGATAAAGTCAGGCATGAACACATGTTTTTAAAAGTAATTCACAATAGAATACATAAGAAATTAGATGAAGGCATAAGTAATACACAAATGGGATTTAGGAAAGGTCTGGGAACACGAGATGCACTGTTTGCAGTAAGTGTTCTTTCGCAGAGATGCTTAGATATTAATCAGGAAGTATATGCCTGTTTCATTGATTTTGAGAAGGCATTTGACAGAGTGCAGCATAATCGACTTAAAGAAATTTTATTAAATAAAAACATAGACAGTAGAGACATTAGAATCATCTGTAACCTCTATTGGAATCAAACAGCAAAAGTGAAAGTTGAAAACGAACTGACCAAGGATATCCAGATTCGCCGTGGGGTCCGCCAAGGGTGTATTTTATCACCCTTGTTATTCAATTTATACAGTGAAGCCATCTCAGAATTAGCGCTTGCCGAGATCAGTGAGGGCCTTATAATAAACGGTGAGCCACTTAATAACATAAGATATGCTGACGACACCGTCCTTTTGGCAGGAACACTAGAAGAACTGCAACACCTTGCTGAACAACTAAATATATATTGCAACGATTATGGACTAAAAATCAATTTGAAGAAAACCAAGTTCATGGTATTTACAAAAGCACAAAACATCAAAGTTAAGCTAGTACTAGATAATACAGAAATTGAACAAATATCTTCATACAAATACCTTGGAGCATGGATCACAGAAGATACTGATCAGACAAAAGAAATAAGATGCCGCATTGAAATTGCGCGGTCAACTTTTAATAGAATGAGAAAACTTTTTTGTAATCGCGATATCAATATATCGCTCCGGATAAGAATGCTTCAATGTTATATTTTCTCTACCCTTTTGTATGGAGTTGAAGCTTGGACACTTAAAAAATCAAACATTAAAAACCTAGAAGCATTCGAAATGTGGTGTTACCGACGCATTTTGAAAATATCATGCATGGATCGCAAAACAAACGAACAAGTTCTCGAACAACTAGGAAAACAATGCGAAGTTTTAAATTCCATAAAGATCAGGAAATTGGAATACTTGGGGCACATAATGAGTGGTGAAAAGTACGAACTACTAAGGAATATATTGCAGGGTAAAATCAAAGGTAGAAGAAGCGTAGGAAGACGTAAAATCTCGTGGCTACGCAATCTCCGTGAGTGGTTTGGATGCAGTTCAATTGAACTATTCAGGCGAGTAACCAATAAAATTATAATTGCCAGAATGATTTCCAATCTCCGATAGGAGTGGAACTTGAAGAAGAAGAAGGCATGAACAAACGATATAAGTGCTAAAGAGGACAGGGATTGACGGAACAGACTTAAAAATAATAGCTAACCTATATTGGAATTAATTAGCGGTGCTCCGAGTAGATGAAAAATATACAGATTAAGTCAAAAGCTTAAGGCGAGTAAGACAGGGTTGCAATTTCACCACTGATATTCAATCTGTAATCTGAGTACATTTTTAAAGAGGCTCTAAAAGATATTGATGAAGGCATCTCAATAAATGGAGTAAGCTCAATAACCTGTGGTATGCAGATGATACAATAGTGTTTTCCAATACGATAGAAGGGCTGCAAAACTTAATGAACAAAATAACAAGTACAAAATATGGATAGGATATAAACACCAGCAAAACTAAGCTAATGATCATCTACAAGGACAACATAACTGAAGCAAATCTGTATGTGAACCAAATAAGAATTGAACGTGTCTTATAACACAGTTACTTGGGAACTATAATCAATGCGTCCTGGGACAATACCCAAGAGATTAAATGTTGCATCGGAAAGGCAAAAAGTGCATTCTTGACTATGAGCTCTGTGTTCAAGAGCCATAATCTTACCCTAGAAACAAAAAAGGGGCTCCTTAAATGTTATGTGTACTCAGTCCTTCTATAGGGAGTAGAAAAGTGAACATTGAAGGCACAAACTCTATCAAAACTTCAGGCTTTTGAACTATGGTTATAGTCTGAAGATACCATAGACAGACAATGTCATCAAATCAAGAAGTACTGTGGAGGATGAACACAACTGCGGATTTGATCAATTTCGTGAAGGGCCGTAAGCTGCAGTACTTAGGATAAATAATAAGAAATCAAGGCAGACACGAGCTACTTTAATGTATTTTGCAAGGTAAAATTGAAGGAAAAAGGGCCCCAGGACGAAGAAGAATATTCTGGCTTGCTAACCTGAGACCATGGTATAGAAAGACCTCAACACAGCTATTTCATATAGCAACCAACAAAATCATCATAGCCAGAATGATAGCCAACGTTCTGAACGGACAGGCACCCTAAGAAGAAGCACAACAAAAACTAAACCATATAGAGATTTGCCAATTTTGTTACTCCTAAAAAAGCGTTTGGAATTATTATATGCAAACATTATTTGGGAGGACTCGAAAATATTTTTAAATTATAAACAGTATTTTGGCATATATTAGTATATTAAAGTATAAGTGGATATTGAGGTCCTTAAAACACGCGTGAAATAAAGCAAGTGTCTTAAAGACTTGGTATAAGGAATTGGTATACTTTGAAATCATATATTATTACTACAAAAAGTTGAGGAAGGAGCTAATAGTGTAAAATGGTTGAATTTGTGATGTAGGTACATAATTATATCTTTCCTTATTATGAAAATGAGACAAACAATAATTAATTTGCAATTTGTCATATCAAATTAATTGTTATTACTGGTTGTATATTGCTTAAAAGAAGAATAAGAAGAATGGTTTAAACATTATTGGGAGTGCCATTAATAAAAGTACAACTCCACTGGTGTCAGAAAATTTTGGTAGTATTAATTTGAACAGCATTTCTTCTGATTAAACAAAACAGAAGTTTAAATATTTCAAACAATAATAACTACTGTACTTTTTATATTCATGTAAAAGATTTCGATTTCCAAATATTTAAATATAGCTTTTGAAATATTTGTTCAAAATATTTTATTTATGTTTTATTTATTTGATGTTACACGTTATGTACTTCTGTCAGGTCAGATAAATAGGTCAGATTAAAACAGGCGCGTTTTTGAAAGTTGAATTTAAATACGCTACGGTGTACTTTAAAAAAGCAAAATGGGATACCAATAAGAAAAAAACTAATAAAATATCTCGGTAACTATTATTTCAAATTAAATTTGGAAAACGGCGTTAAAAAGAATTGGCAAGAAGCTTTTTCTAAAAGAAAAAAAATTGAATTTCAAGCAATGGCTTCCAGTCTTCGTGGAAGTATTTTCCATGACGTTTAATTGTCTGTAACGTGAAAGTTTGAGTTCTGCATTTTTAGGCATAATTCAAATGTCTTACATTTGTTACCAAAAATCAAGACCTAAATTTCATGCCATAAATTTTGAAGATTAGCCCTATACACTGCGTTAAATTGAAACATTGTGAAAATATATCGTGTAATATTTTAATAATTAGTCCATTTAATACGTTGATAGTTAATTGTTGCAGATAAAAAGTTTCCTATACTGGAATGCACGAAAGCATTAGATATTGCATATAATCTACACAAATACCTTCAACAGAACAATCATTTTGACATAGTTTTGTGACTTCTTTCATTTTATTATAAAATTTTTTTGCTCTACTTAAATGAACCATTTTTTCTGCTATAGCTACACGTTTTGCAGTATCAATGAGGGTTTTTGATTTGAGTTTTAAGTCAAACTCTTTACATTTACAGGATCTATCCACTTGTGGCCTCCCAAATGAAAAATTATAATTCTGCTTTAACTGTCAAGTCAAGATGCCACAAACATTTCATGCATGATTTTCACATTTAATTTTTCATTTAAATATTTATGTTCTCCACTGGTATTTGCCCTTTTTTTCTGGGAAAAGGCTCAATGTGCTTTCGAATTTTTTTAATAGTAGAAACATACTTGGCAATAGTTGGCGTTCTTTTGCCACTTAAATCTTTTGGCGATTTACCAATAACTAATAAATTACAAATACGGCGTACTCTGATGTCTGTTATCCCGTGTAATTTCACAAAAGCTTCTTTACACACATATTTTCTGCCAGGAGAAAACAATATTGAATATGGATATGAGGAGCAGTGAGGTTTCCTGTTTACATTTTCTCCCTGTACTAGACGCCTCCGAACAACCATTTTAGATGTAATCAGATGTGATAATGATATTTTGTGGTAAATCCTCTAAATTTTGCATACACTTCCAACTTTATTTCATCTGAGAGTTGAGCAATACACTTCTTCCTGCATCTAAAAGTAACATAATCGACTGTTTGAGGTTATGAAATAAGAAATACTTACTTGCAACTTTTGCGTTGTTCAATTTTGGGAACCCTATTTCCTTTATAATTTACATACTCTATACCTTGCACCCGAGCTTTTTTACCTATTTCACACTTGAATGTAACATTTTTTACACCCTTTTTACGTCTTTCTTTTGATTCACGTAAGTCGGTATCCATTTTCACAGAATTGTTGCTGCTTTTAAATAGTAATGATGAGCGCACTTTCTAACGGGTCATTTAAAAAACAACATATATCCCGGATATATGTGGTTTTCAAATGATCTGGATATTTTGGAATGCTTATATCACTAACTAAGGATGGGATTAGTGTGATTTGTTCACGAAATAATAGAGGCTCATTCAAACTAGATGATAAGAAATTTTTTTTATTAAAAAATTTATTAAAAATCCTTTGTAAAAGGTATATATTTAAGAAACCAAACGGGCTAAGTTAGACAGACAAAACGTTTTCGGAATCCATATTCCATCATGAGTGTCCTAGAAAATATGTAACCACTTAATTAAAAAGAACATACGTTCTTTTGAAGAGAATGAAGTTCGTCGTATTGTTGATAAGATGTAATATAAATTTTGATAGGATGGAAACTGAAGTGTTAATGAAACTAACAACTGGACGAATGGGAATGCCCTCTTTGTGTATCTTAGGTAAACCGTACAGTCTGGGTAATAAAGGGTTGCTTGGAATTTTATAATATGATGCAAAATGTTCTGAGAAGAAGTCCATGAAATGTTTAATATTGTCTTTTAATTTATTTATAAACTTTTTGCAAGGGTCTGTTGCAAGTAAAGTGAAGTTATTGTTGTTGAGGAAATATGAGACTTTATTATTATAAGATGTTTGATCTAAGATAACTAGATTAACGTAAAGTTACCTTTATCAGCTTTACTGATGTTTAAGTTATGAGATTTGATTTTATTCTTAATGGTTTTGAGAGTCTTGAGGTGATCGTTGTGTTTGTTTTGAGACAGGTTGTGAAAATTAGGTGTTGAATGAAAGTTTTGAATGTTGGAAGGAAAGTTAGAAGATGAGGGTGTGTTGATATTAAGTATAGTTGAAGAATTGGAAGAATTTTTGTTTTTGAATCGGTTTATAGTATTGAAGCAGGAGTTTCTGATAAAAGTTTTTTGATTTAATGGGACTGAAAGGTTTTGGATAATAATATATAGATGAAAAGGTTGATAAGTTATTTTTGATAAAATGTGAATATAATTATGTTGTTTTGAAAATGACCGATTCAATTACCTTCATTTTTGATGGCTCTGTGTAATAATAGGAGTTTTAGGTCAAACATTTGTAATTCATAGATTAAACAGATCTAAGAGATCAAGGTAACTTTCACAATATACAAATTATGGTGAAATTACCTACTACTAACAGAACGCTGCATAAAAATATATAAGATTTAGTTTTTGATTACTGCTTTTATAGATGTCATCTCATTGTATATTCGAAACAGCTTCCTAGTATTTATAACTTTGTCGGTATTTAAAACAAAATTAAACCCAACCATAATTCTAGCTTTGATTGCATATTTTAAAGTATAAAACCTCTAATTAAATAAATATTTATACTTTTCTGTTCATTAGGCATGCGTTTGCTAACACATTTTCAATTCTTGAATATTTTCAAACACCTGATTCTAAATACCAAAAGCCGATTACCATACGCAACCAGGTAATAATTGTTAATGTAAATTTATTAAAATATTTTACTCGGCACGTGACACAATCCAATAAACAACATTGTTCGTCATTAGTTGGCAAAATTAACAAATTTATTTTTAAAATTATTGTCGCTTTTAGTGCTTTTTAAAAATAAAAATGTTAATTTATATATCGGTGTCGCCTGTTAGTAGAAATAAAATAACGGTTGTAGGTAGTGGTACTTATCTATCGCTTTGTGCAAGAAGAGCCAATGTCAAAATTTTGTACTTTTGGAGTGTCCGACATTACATTGTAAAAAATCTATTACTTTTATGTGATAGAACTATCAATATCTATTCTACTCAATAAAGTAGTGTAGAATATATTAATAACAACGTTAAACCTAACTTTCCTACTTACTTAACACGTTACCTGCGGGGCGAGGTCTAACAGACTTTCTTATCTGACGGTTCTGGGTATATATGATCTCGAAGAGAGTGTAATGTACCTACTTTTGAAAATTGTTTTGATATAATAAATACAAACTGAATATTTCTTTATAGAAATTCATCGTAAAGTTGGCAAACAATATTCCTCTCTCACGGTTCCTAGATAGTAATAAGAAATTCATAACAAAGTTCCACAAAAATTTTATCTGCATCCTTGCTTTAGAATGTTTTGTTTAATATTTAATAGCAAAGTTTGCATTTGCGCCTCTTTTTATTTTAGGGGCCACTTTTTACAAGAGTGTGTATTCGTTTTGGTGTTTTTGGCCGTAGTGGTTGATCAAAGTAACTCCCGAAATAAATCTTTACACAATACATCTCGAAAATCCAACATGGACTTTTATTGTCATTGTATTTTTTATTCAGTAATCACGCATTAACTACACAAGTATAAAAAAAACAAAGAAAATGCCGCTCTTCTATACCAGTTTTTTGTTTTTCTTTATACAGTATAGTATGATCCCATATGATCACCGAAAAAATAAATTATTATTAAGTTTTATACACGTTTAATTAACATTTTATTACTTGTTATCTACTCCTTTTTAGTCAGAATTGTGGTCCATAATACATGATGTTTTTTTTGGTTTTCTGGTCAATAACTTTACCCTTCTTGAATTTTTTATTACATATTTTACTTAACCCTTTCTGTTAGACTGTTGTGCTACGGATTTACTTGTGTAATAATTATGACAATATAGAATTCGTATAGAGTTTAAATAATTTGCCATCAGGGTAAAAATTACATCTTGGTCATGGCCTTTTTCAGAAGTTCCTTTTCCTGCGTGTATCCTCAAATTAAGAAAGTATCCTGTCATAGTACAGAATTTATAGAGTTTACTGTACTGTCTAAATAAAAGATGACCTCTTAAAGGAACGATAATCTGATCTATCCTTTCATCAGGAATAAAATAAAAAGGAAAGTAATTTAGTAGTAGTACAGGACGTAGTTTATGCAATTTATCTTGCCTTAAGTTATGCTCGTTATTAGCAAAATACAAACAATTTATTAATAACAAAAGTATGTCCCTTGGCATGACTTTCAAAATAAATAATACAATATTGTAAGTGAATACTTCAACCTATACAAGGATAAATCCGGAGCATTTACAATATCCATTGCCAAAAGCGCAGAAAATAATGCATGTATTTCTCGGTTAGAGGTGGGTTTCCAAACTTTCATTCTTGCGTATCAGCGCATCGTATTTTCATGTATAATTTAAGACGCATAGTTATTTGTTGGCTTAATAATATTGTCCACAATTTCGTCAGTAATATTGTTCTGAAGCTATTTTCCTGTGTCATTTTAAAGTAATTACTATTTAAATGGAAATAAGCCACAATTAAAGTTAAAGTACGTTTATTGACGTTTATTTCCACTTCGAAAATAAAAGGTTTGTAAAAATCTACTTTATTTTACGTAGTTTATTTTCAGTGGTAATTTTTACGTTATCTCTATTGTCATCAAATTCTATAAAAAATTATAAAAATATTTATTCAATTATTTTTTTAATTGTTTTAAAGCATACCAATTATCATTTTTTGTAAAATGCCCCGAAGAAAATCAAACCTCAATAATGCATGTATCCAAGCCGCAAGACGTAAACAAATGGTAAGGGTTAATAGGTTGGGCGAACAAACTACTCAAATAAATAAAGATCAGAGAATGCGGTTAGAAGATAACCATGCACAAGAATCTCATGTACATAGTGACCAATGTATACGGCAGAATATATTAGAGAACAAAAGCAGCACGTGATATATCGACGTCCAAAATTCCAGAACTAGAAAGACAGGTAATCAACTGCGTATTTACACGTATATCATTTGTTTGTCTTGTATTTGAATATATACATTAATTATTTTACGCATTTTAAAATTGGACACTTCTTCTAAATGTGCCTATCTTCTAGAGATGTTGGCGACCACATTGATCCATCTTATTGATCAGTTGACGTTAGACCAGTCCATTTCGTAAGGTTGGCCACCCACGATATACGTCTACGTCCAGGGCGTCTCTTACCCTTAATATTGCCCTATAGAATCAACTGTAGAAGTCGGTATTTATCATTACGCATGATGTATCTAAAGTAAGTCAATTTTCTGTTTTTTATGGTGTTAATAATTTATTTGTCTTTTCTTAGCCTTTGGGGAATAGTTATGGTATTTGTTGTTTTGTATATATGACACCCTCAACATATGCATTACATTTCAAATGACTTCAATCGTTTTATGGCATATTCTGTTAGGTTCCTGCTTTCTACTTCATAGAAGAAGACACTAAAGACGTAACATCTAAAAATTCTTATGCGTATATTAACACTTAAAGATAAGTTGCAGAGAATCTTCCTAAGGCTGCTGAAACAGCTTCTGACTTTTTCAATATGAGTTTTTATTTCCTAGCTGTGATCTCAAGTATCCTTAATATTGCAGTCCAAATAGCATATTTTTTCCACTCTTTCTAACGATGTATCATTAATTGTAATTCGGGCGTTTTTGCCTGTGTTCTTACATTATCATTATTTTTGTCTTCGTGCAATTTAGTTTTTAGTATAACATTCCATGGTCTTTTGGAGCCCCTGCGCACTGTTTGCCAGCAACACTGTATCGTCTGCATATCTAATGTTGTTTATAAGTTAGCCATTTACAGCAATCCCATCTTCTGATTCGTCCAAGGCCTCTCTAAAGATGTTTTCAGAGTATATGTTAAATATTGCCGGTGGCAATATGCAATCGTGTCTAACTCATTTTTCGACTGTGAAGATCTCAGACAGTTCATTTTCTACTCGTACTGTTGCTTTTTGTTGGAGATAAAAGTTTGAGATTGGTCTTGTATCCTTAGCATCGGGGCCTAATGTTTTTGAGATATTGATTACTTTATCAAATGCTTTCTCGAAATCAATGAAACACGCATACATATCGCAGTTAACATCCCTGGCTCTCTGTATTAGAACTTGCAAACTATAAAGTGCTCCGCTCGTTATGAGTCCTGCTCTGAATCCAAATTGAACTTCACTCAGGTGTTTTTCTAATTTGGTGTATATGCGCGACTAAATGATAGTAAGGAGTACTTTAGGTACATGGTTCATCAAACTATTCGCAATTACCATTAATAAATTTTAAGGGCAGGCAAAGTCCGTTTGCGGCTTGGATTTTGAGAATCCATGTTTCTCACATGGTAAATTATATGTTGCATGCTCACGTGTTGGTAAATCATCGAATTTATTTATATTAGCCAAAAACAAATTAACGAAAAATATTGTGCACCAATTAGCGGTTAATAATAATAATTTAGAAAAATATAATCATTTTGAGTAAAAATCAAACTTTTTATACCTCCGATATGAAAGGAACTCTGTTAATTAACTTTCATTGACTTCAACAAAAGTTAACCATAGCAAATTTTGTATATAAACTTAAAAATCAATTTTTTTTGGTGAATTATGTCTAATTGCTAATATCATGAATTCATTAATTTATTCTGTTAATTTTTAATTTCTGCCGATCAGACATACCTTTTTTCTTTGTAATATGGAACTTAAAAATTATGGAATTTTAAAGTTCCTTTGCCTGCTAGCGTTAATTAGAACACTGAAAAAATCGGATGTCTTTACACACAATGAAAAAATACATAAAAGGAACCGTTAAGTAAAAAGAAAAAGAAATGCCTCTACATAAACTATTTAAACAGTTGAGGAATTATTTTCATTCTCTTCAGTAGTAAACAGTGTTGGACTGAATTGCTTAATAGATAGGAATTTATTTCTTAGATTTAAAGTTTAACGATTTTATATAAACAGTTAAATGGTTTTTGTTTATGATGCCATAAATCATGATCATTATTGATAACTTGTGAAAAAGTTATCTGCGTTATTGAATAATTCTCTAGAATTGGTAAACTTGCAATAGTTTGGGTTTCAGAAAAGTGTTAGTGACGATAAATAACCACTATTTTGGTTTTGTTTTAGTTAGACATAAGTCTATAATTAGCATTTTCTATCTCTACTTTTTTTAATAAGTTAGTAATTTCTTCTAAAGTAGAGGGGAGTAGAGTAGAGCTTAAAATCGCCCTTTAAAGTGTATTTCTTAGGTAGGCATTCGTCCATTTGAACATATGCCAAGTTATCTTGATAAAATTTGTTAATAAGGTGAGTAAGTGTTAAGGTACACTCACTGTCGTTAAAATGTTCCATATTTTTGTATCATCTAACAGTATCAAAGGCCTTTATATAATCAACTAAACATATAAATATCTGATATTTGATTAACTTTAATGATGTTTCTTACATTAAGGATTGGTTGTTGAGTACCTCTGCCCTTCACAAATTCAGTTTATTCAGGAGTTATTTGCCAAGTCATGAAGTTTTCTAAATGACGTTGCAGGATGTTGAGGATCGTCACACTGGCATGTAATATTAGAACTACTAATAGTCTATAGTTGCTGCAATTATTTGTTAGGCCATCTTTCTCCAATCCTCAGGCCAGACGTCTGTATGCTAGATTTCATTACACAATCGATGTAATATTCTTACTCTACTTACCGGAAGAAAAATCAGCGGTAATGAAATCATAGCCTGCTGCTTTGTTTAACGTCGGTCTTTTCAGAGCACAATTTAACCTCGAAAAAAATAGGTAAGGTTCATGTTTAAAGGCTGTGCTGTGGGTATCTACGAGAGGAATGTAATGTGTCCCTGTTAAAGAAGGGCGGAAAGTGGAGGCCTAACATTCAAATACACACAAAGTGTCCGCGGACATCTGATCCATATCGGCGTCTAAAGACTTAAAATATGCCCTTCAAACATCTATAACCTTGTTAAAATTTGTCTGTACATTGCCTTTATCATCTTTGGTATACCAAGGTATTGATAGACCAAGATTTTGTGAACTATGCAATCCTTATTCTCTGGTTCGATTTACTATTATAAATATTTTGTTGTTTATTTAAATAAATATTTATAATCTTTACTAAATTCCATAAATTCTTTTTTTAAATTGATAAATAGTTCACATATCATAAGCACTATTCTGTAATTGTGCCAGTTAGCACTGTGCCAGTCATAGCTTTCGTGGAGGAGGAGCTCTGAACTGAGTAGGGGTTCTTCTGTACTTCACGGAAGACAGACTGGGCGGGGGATGTCCTCAACCTCGACACGGCACGTCCCATATGGCTGATAGGGAAAGTTCCTGCAGATATGCAGGACAGGTACGAATAAGGCAATGCCAAATAAGTACCCGCGGATCAACTGAGGATATGACATTAGGCAGCAGTAATGTCATTACTGGATTAAGGCTATGGGAAGTAAAAATCCTGTAGGCTTAATTCCAGATACTCACAGGCGTTACTCACATTATGAGTTAAGCGGCTGTGATACTGTCAAACAGCAGCGTTTGACCCAGAGTGGGCGGCTGCAAACAGCGTCTGTTCCCAGAGTGGGCGGCTGAAACACACTTACCAACCCGTCTGGCCAGCGTGGTGAGTTCATGGCCAATCTACCCCCCTCTTATGACAGCTACACGTAAGAATTGGCCCTCAGTCCCAGCAGCTCCGGAGTCACCTTCCAAGACAATGGTAGGATGGAGGAAAGAGCAGAGGGTGCTAAAAATCCCTGGGTTTTAGAAGATTGCCAGAAAAAACGAAAACAAGCAACGAAACTGGATATTGCGACTTATAATGTCAGATCACTGATGAGAGACGAAAAGCTAGCCGAACTGGAAGAAGAAGTAAAAAAGATGAAATGGGATATATTAGGATTAAGTGAGATAAAAAGAAAAGGGGAAGCGTGTATGAAGTTGGAATCCGGGAATATACTATACTATAAAGGAACTGAAGAAGAATCATTGGTTGGTGTCGGTTTTCTTATTTCTAATCAGCATATCCATAAGATTACACAATATATTGGAATTTCAGAAAGGATTGCGGCTCTAATAATGGACATAAATAAAAATATAAGTTTAAAGATCATACAAATTTACGCCCCTACATCATCACATACGGATGAAGAAGTGGATATATTCTACGAATCATTGACACAAACAGTGAACAAATACAAAAGCACCTACACAATCATTATAGGCGACTTCAATGCCAAATTAGGGAAAAAACTAGAAGAATCAGAAAATAAAAACGGCAACTTTGGATATGGAACACGAAACGAAAGAAGAGAAACATTAATTAACTATATGGAAACGAACGGTATATATGCGATGAATACCTTTTTCAATAAAAAACCACAGAGAAAATAGACGTGGGTCGCGCCCAATGGTTTAACAAAAAATGAGATTGATTACATCCTATCCAAAGAAAAGAGCATAGTACAAGACGTTACGGTCATAAACATGATTTCCGTAGGAAGTGATCACAGAATTGTTAGAGCCAAAATCAAAATTAACTCCACAACAGACAGACAAAAATTTAAATCATCTAAAAAAGAGATAGATACAGAACTTCTTAAAGAACGCAAAGAACAATACATAAACCAGCTAAAAAGAAGTGACATATCACAGCTAAAGGGTCTGCAACTAGACGAATTAAACGATAAAATAACAACAGAACTACTATAAGCAGGCCTGAAGATTGCTAATAAACAAAAGCGAAAACAACAAAGAATTTGCGCTAAATCACAAGATATGCTAAAAAACGACGACAACTACTGAATGATAACAAAAGAAATACAGTGGAGTATACCGAACTGAATAAAACCGCACGAAAACAGATAAAGGAAGATTTAAAGAAATATCAAGAAGACCGCATTAAGAAAATCATAGAGAAGAAGAAAAGTTTAAAAACAATGAAAACAAATATAGGAAAAATAAAACTAATCATGCTTAAAGCTGAGAACAATGAAGAAAGCGATCTAGGAGAAATAGTGAAAATCACAGAAAGTATTACACAGACCTATACAGCTCTAAAAATGACCCACCACTATCATCTAAACAGAATCTCTCGAGGAAAATACAAAATGTTGGCTCAGAGGTATTACCAGAAATAACTGAAGATGAAATCGAAAAATCCAATAAACGACATGAAAAGAAATAAAGCGGCCGGTGAGGACAAAATACTGGCGGAACTGCTAAAAGAAGGAGGAGACACGATAAAAAAAATGCTAAAAATACTGTTCAACAAATGTCTGTTTGAAGGTAAAATACCTAAACAATGGAGAAATGCCAACACAATCTTAATACACAAGAAAGGAGACCGAACAGACCTAAACAACTACCGTCCTATTTCCCTTTTGTCACAACTATATAAAACCTTCACAAGAATAATAAACAACCGACTAACCTATAAACTTGATAACTACCAACCAGTGGAACAGGCCGGATTCAGAAAAGGATACAGCACAATCGACCATCTACATGCGCTTAAAATCTTAATTGAGAAAACCAATGAATACAACCTTCCGCTGTACTTAGCATTCGTAGATTATGAAAAGGCTTTCGACAGCATTGAACACTGGGCGGTGGAAGAAGCTCAGGTCAATAGTAGAATAGATTCAAGATACCGACAATTGATACATGATATTTACCAAAACGCAACCATGACCGTAATTCTGGACGACAAATTAATAACGGATAATATAAAAGTTAAACGAGGAGTCCGACAAGGCGATATAATTTCACCTAAACTGTTTACCTTGACCCTCGAAGACATAATAAAATCAATAGATTGGGAAAACAGAGGAATATGTAGTAACGGAAAATACCTAAATCACCTTAGATATGCGGATGATATACTCCTGATCTCCTCGGAACGACAAGAACTAGAATTAATGCTGAATGAACTTCATGAAAAATCACTGCAAAAAGGCCTAAAAATTAACTTCAACAAAACAAAAGTAAAGACAAACACAGAAGACCAAGAGGCAATAAAAATAAAAACAGAAAAAATAGAACAGGTAAATGAGTATATCTATCTAGGACAAGCAATCAGAGCTAATAGAGAAAATCAAACAGCCGAAATATCGAGACGAGTAAGAATGGGATTTGCAGCGTTCGGCAAACTTTCTTACGTTCTAAAAAATCAAACAATCCCTCTATACTTACGAAGCAATGTATATAACTCCTGTATCATACCGGTGCTCACCTACGGAGCACAGACATGGACATTTACACAGGCCAATTTGGGTAGGATAAGGAAGGCACAAAGAGCGATGGAGAGACAAATGTTGGGTGTATCACTTAGAGATAGAAAACGTAACCAGTGGATCAGAACCAGAACAAAGACAGTAGACGCGATAGAACAAGCAGCAAAATTGAAATGGAAATGGGCTGGACACAATGAACGTCTCTAAGACGGACAATGGAACAATGCCATCGGAAAGTGGCGTCCATACAATGCAAAGAGATCAAGAGGCAGACCACAGATGAGGTGGAAAGATGACATCAGGAAACAAGGAGGTCCCACATGGCAGAGAACAGCTCAAGATAGGGAAAGATGGAGAGAACTGGGGGAGACCTATATCCAACAATGGAAGGATAGAGAATAGGTTCAAAAAAAAAATTCTGTAATTCAGCGCTCGTAAGAGATTATTTAGAAGCCCTAAAATTGAAAAACAGCTGATCAAATTTATTCCATAATTAAATGCACATAAATTTATTATGTAAAGTTATTATAGAATAATGAATGTCAATGGAAATATGGTTTTAAAATCATTTTTGTAGGCTAACACTTCAGGACAAAATAAGAAATGAAGAGATAATATAAAGAATGGGTATTGAAACAACAATAAATGAACTGCTTTTACCCATATATTTTAGTGGCTCAAAGCATGTATACGCCGTTACACTGATGATGGAATATTCATTCCGAAAACGTTCTGTAACGTAATTGTGATATAGCCCGTTTGAATATTTTATTATATACCTTTTATAAAGGATTTGAAATATAAAATTTTTTGTGATACATGGTATACAGCCAGCTACAGGAACTTAGTTTCCTAGTGAATTTTAATAAATAACACTATTGAAGCAGGACATGTAAGCCGTAGATTATATAAACATCTAAGCTTGTGCGTGTATTTTAAATATATATGTCAGATCTGGAAAATACCCACGAATTAACCCATTTTAATATATTTAAATCTAAACATGGATTTGCTTCAGTTAACTGTATAAACTCAAACTGTACAAACAATAAATGACAATATATAGAATTTCTCTCTCTTTTGCCGTGTGATTTTGTCCAATACGCCTAACAAATCATGTCCATTGGTCTATATTCAGCTGCTATAAGAGTTTCGTAGAATGAGTAATCTGCTGAATTCTGAATTTAGTCGGACTATCTGGTTCGGTACGGTTCTCTTAGTCTTCTCTACAAAACGTTTTCAGAAACAATTAATATCTCTAAATTATCGTTACCTCTGTAAACCACGTGAGCAAAGAACTGTAGAATTCACTGCAGGCATGTTGTAAACAGCCTTTATTTAATATCAAGTTCGTTAAGAATGGAAACTTTTGTCCTCTCAGCTGTTCAAGGTATGCGCAGCATTCTTCGCACACCACATATAGGATTTGGGGGATAATATAAAAAATAAAGATGAGGTACGAGTTTAAATAACAATGATACTCACTCTAATAGAAGTATTTCGCCATTCATTTACATTTATAAAACAAAATACTTTCAAAAAAATTTACACTCCTTTTAGAAGAGCTCCCAAAATTTAAGAAGAATGTTTAAATTAAGAAGTCTCCGTCCCACCATGTTCCACGCGTGTTCATTTGAAAATAATCATTCTTTATACCATGCAAGATGATAACGTCGATGTTTAGAGATTGTTCCAATGTCGTCGAAATAAAAAAGGACCAAAACTGCTAATTCGTCGATAAATTGTTCGAATCGCAATTGGTTTTCCGTGTTTTACAAACTTTTCCCATCGATCTTACTGCTTCTTCACGCCATGCCCGATAACATATACATTGTGTGTAAAAGAAGAATGGAAAAAAAGTTATATTTCTCCTATTTTACATGGTAGTAAAACATGTATAGAAAATTAGAGACTATTTTTGCAAATATTTTTAAGTAAATTATTGCTTCAAAAATATTTTTTTCAATCAAAAGATTAATTATTCCTGAACAACATGGTTTTATGCCGGGTAGGTCCGCAACCACAAATCTAGTGATCCTAGAAGAATTCATTTTGGATGCCTTTGGGAAGGGGGCTCAGGTCGATGTGATCTATACCGACTTCTCAAAGGCACTCGATTGGGTTAACATCAAGATTCTTATAAAAAAACTAGAATCACTAGGAATTCATGGATCCCTGCTTGAGTGGTTGGGGAGCTACCTGACAGACAGGCTTCAAGTTGTCAAAGTAAAGAACTGCCATTCTGAAGAGATCTTGGTTAAGTCTTGCGTTCCATAGGGTGGTCATTTATCGACTATTCTTTTTATTTGTTTCACAAATGACATTTTAGAAATCTTTGGAAGTTGTGTTATTTTGTTGTGTGCTGATGATTTGAAAATTTTTAGAATTATTAAGGATGGTAGAGACTGTGTAAAAATGCAAAACGATGTAAACAATTTCTCACAATAGTGTACAAAGAATGACCTTTCACTTAATATCGATAAATGTAAAATAATGCTTTTTTTTTGAAACTCACAACCTATCTGTTTTAATTACTCTATAAATAATATATTTTTGGAACCAACAACACTTTCAAAGATTTATAGTCCAGGCTGTGAGGCCGCTCCCGTTGGGAAAATGTTTTCTGATTCGGTTTCCTTCGCGGATTCCGGTTCAAAAATGTCCCCTTTAAACAAATCTGAAGGGTGCCGGGCGAAATTTTTGGGCAGAAATTGTTTTAAACAATTTTTTTAAACAAATTCCAAAAATATTTTTTTTTAATCTGGAAAACGTTTTTTTAGATTATTTGGGTCATTTTAAATAAAAAAGGTCTCTTGTCATTTTTCTCTAAAGTTGATAGTTTTCGAGTTATAAGCGATTTAAAGTCTGAAAAATGAGAAAATACCCATTTTTGAGGCTTGAAAACACATATGTAAATTATTACTTTTGAGGTTACCAAGTGTCTAAATTGAAGTTTGAACATTCAACTTCAAGATTGTGAAGAGTAATCAGGGCTTATTTTAATTTAGACCGTTGTTTTTTAATTGTTAAATATGCGCGTACACTCGATTTTTCAGCCGCCGCGGCGCGGCGCGCTAGAGTGCGCATCTATGGTACTTATGCATAGTTTACATATACACTTACGCAAAAAAAACCCGAACAAATCCTTGAAGTTTATTAACATAGTTTTTTCCATAATTTATTTATGTAGGTATTAATTATTGTCATTGGGCTAATTAAATAAATCAATCATCGCAATGTAATAACCGTACCTATATAGTTTTTTTTTCTTCCAAATTTGAACAATATAATTATTATTTATTGAGTATATATTTATTTATATCAATTGTAAATAATATTTTTAAATTATTATTTAAATAATACAATGCAGTAAATATTAATATTAGTAAACTTAATTTTAAATTGCGCGGTGTTTAAAAACAATATACTATCGCAAAAATGCAAGTTTTTACCTGTTTAACAATCGCGCGCTCATACTTGATTTGTTATTACTTAAACGATCATTAGGAAGACTATTGTTTTATTGCCATTAAAAGGGTATTATATTATTAATGTGTTATTAAGAAAATTGTGAATGGATTTAAAATGTCTTTTTCCTTACCTCTTCTTAAAGAAGAAGTTTTAGTTCTTCTAAGAACGAAGAAAATTTAGTTACTATTTTTTGTAATAATATCAACAATATTAAGTTTTTCTAGCGTGCACGATCTGTTCTAGCTTTCTGACTGTTGTAATATTTTCTTGCACTTTGTGGCGAATGTGACCTTCGTTGTTACCATTCCAACATCTGGGTTCACGTCTCTTCGGCATCATGTTACGAACTACTTTCCGTACGATTTCCTCCAGACGTTTATCGTTTCATTCGTCACTCTCTTCAGAGGTTCGTACTTGATAGCTCCGTGAAACTCGACTAGCTATCTCATGTTCCAAGGCAATGGCGAGCGCTTCATCTAAAACTTTCGGTCTTGCTAGTCGTAAAGCTTTCTGTAGTTTACAGTATCTCAACCCATTGACGAAGGCATCTACAGCAATTTCTTCCAAAATGTTGTCTGGTGCCTCTGGATAGGCCAACAGTGCTATACGAGCAATATCTGCTTCAAATTCTTGCAAACTCTCACTTGCTCGTTAAATTCTACTTCTTATTTTTACTTTGTAGACTTGTTGTAGATGGGCATCTCCGTAACGTTTGTCTAGTCGAGTAAACAAGGTCTGGTAACATTTTTCTTGACCCTTAGGAATCGATCTTAGGATATCTGCAGCATCACCTCGTAAAGCAGCAGTCAAGGAAACAGCCTTTTCTTGTTCTGTCCAATGATTGGCTGTCGCAATAGCTTCAAATTGCCAAAGGTATATGGACCAAGAAGACTTTTGAATCTCATATGATGTGTCATTTCGTCTCTAGGTGATTCTTCTTTCACTATCGGATCTAAAGCTACCGTATTAATTAGTGGTAGCACTTTCGTGTTAGTTATCATTGTCTCTAATTGTTTGATTTTCTCTTCTACGTTGTTTACATTTTTCTGCATCTGATCGAATGTTCTTGAGACTTCTTCAAATTTCTCATTATTCTGTTTAAAAGTTTCTTCCATCATTTAAGAAACATTTTCAAATTTCTCGTCGGGTCTTTTAGACACATTTTCGAAATTCTCGTCATTTTGTCTAGCTACTTCTTTAATAATTTGAGACGTTTCATTGAATCTTTCATCATTTTTTTTTTTGAATATTCTTCAATCATTTGAAACGTTTTATCGAATCTTTTGGAAACAGTCTCGAATTTTCCATCAATTATTCTAGTTAAAACGGCTTCTTCTGCTGACTGGAACTGGAAGGTCTCTGGGTCGTCTCCATTCTTGTTGAGAACAGTATTCAGTCGTTCTTGGAGTATCTTCTTGGAACCGCTGCAGTCTTTATCACGTTCTTCTAGTTGCTCACGCAACTGCTTCATTGAAAGTTCTACTAGCAGCATCTTTGATCAGGCACACACGTACTTTTATTTTAAATGTGCTTTCGTACAACGATCACTACCGAAATACGCGGATGTTCCCGACGAACAATACTTTTCAAAAGTTCAAAAGTCTTTTTTTTTAAAGTCACTGCTGCATTTATTTTCAAACCTTACACCGGACACCAAATGTAGCGATATTAAATAAAACGATCGGTTCGAATTTATATAACTATATTTATTTTATAAGTTTACAGTTCGGTAATATCTTAACAACTAAACTTCACTCCTAACACCGTTTACATATATATATATACCAAAGTATTATGTTCGAGAATATTCGGGAGTAGTCCCACCTCTAATTCGTTATTTGACGGGTGGAATTTTACAACGCTTGATATATCACCGACACTTCTCGGTGCTTCGAGATGCGACTGTTAAACGGGTCACTTAGATGCTGTTAGCTGCTGAATGCATGTTCGTAACAATATATATATATATATATATATATATATATATATATATATATATATATATATATATATATTATATATATTATATATATATATATATATATATAACCTATATTATATAACCCTATTCTTAATTTTCCAGTCTGGCTTCTCTTCGGCCAACTATCCGCCCCCTATCAAACTCGCTCAGTTGATAGAAACTGGCGCATCTTCATACTATAGGCATTGTTAAGGACTTAAAAAAACCAATAACCGCACACCGCTAACTTTTAATCTGTACTAAAACTAAAAGTTAAAACTTTTTGTGCTTCAATGTGTTGATAGGTCCCTAGGCGAGAAGAGTGTGCCGTGTGTGTTCTTATAATGTTTTAGGGCATTTAGGTAAATGATGACGATGGTTTCTGTCTTATTCCTTTTGTGTCCGGCTCTAATACAGTAAGTCTATGCCAAAAAAAAACTATCGACAGACAGTCATAAGACATCAATACTTAAGTACATCACTACTTATATATTTAATATTAATATACAATTAATAATATCCAATACAAGACACCGTTTAATTTAAATAATAATTTAATTGGATTTGTTTTATTTTCTATTGTTTTTTAACACTGTATTGGTTAGCACAGCAAGCCGGCACTGTAATTTCAGTCTTGGTCAGAAATAAATGGAAAAGAGGCAAATAAAGCAGTAAGTTAAATGAAGAAATAATTTTTTCACCCGACAAACAGTTCTAAATTTCAAGAAAAGCTAGACAATAACAATTACATTCGCATTAAATTAGAATTCATGACAAGCGATGGACAATCAATGAAAAAACGTAAGTCACATATAAAGTACGATAATCGCACGGCACTTACGACGACTGCAATTACACGTATTTTTGATTTTTTTTGAAAATGATATCCGCATAAGGAACGACAATTAACATTCTAGAATTTCCTTAATTGCTGAGGACTTTTGAAATCCTGTTGGCATTTATTTCATTTGTGGAATCCTTTTTCCTTCGATGAGAATACCTAGTAACGTACGGATCCACCACTATTTTCGAGTTATTAGATAATTATGAACTGTTTTTGCATTCATAAGTACGTGATGGTTACCATGAGAAAGTCAATAGATCGAATTATGTTTTTCTTCAAAGTATTTATCGGCAATGTTGTTGGAATAAACAATAAAGTTTTTATGTAATAAGTGGTGTTGTACGATAAGAATAATAACGAGCAGATAAAATATTAATATTTAAAGTTGTTCTTTTTTATATGCCATTTTTATTAACTGAATATACCACAATGGACTTGTGAAAAAAGGTATATCGATAATGAAGTATAAACTAGTGCTTTAAAGGTTATGAAATTTACAAGTATCCTTCAAGAACTTAATATTATAATGTGTTCTATACTTTCATATAATTTAGTTTGGTGTTGGTCAAAATAAAAAATAATTGTATATTAAAAGTATTGTTCAAGATAATTGTCTATATTTTGAGTCTAACGTCGGTCAATAAGTAGTAGACCTAACTAATAAAACAACATTTCTTATAAAAAATATTATTTAATAATCAAAATCATCTTCGTTATAGGCAATAAAATCATTCCAACGCTTTTTATATATGCTATTTAGAAAACTATATTTCTTTTAACATTTAAGTGGTAGTGATAGCAATAGCTAAAATAAAGTCGATGTTTGACCAGCAAGCAAGAAAGACAATATTTAGGCACCCATTTATCGTGCTAGTTAAATAATAATTATTGAAGTAAATTTAAAAGTAATTAAGTATACAACTAAGTAAAAGTGATTTGTATACTGAATATTGGAATAGTGCGTAGATAAAATATACATTTTTCATCTATTTGGATTTAGATATTTAAGTAAATTACTACAATTAGTTATAAGTATTATCCAATTTCCATAAACTGTATCGTAGCGAAAGCTGTAAAACAGCACCAGTTTTAGATGGATTTTGAATCTATTAGATAGGTATATTAGCTATCTAATATATCTATCATCTTATTACCTAGTAGATACATTCATAGCAGAAACAAAGAGGATAAAAGTAAATGAAAATATACTAGAAGCGAGAAGATTAATAACTCCATCAGTTCGCTTAATTATGTCCAATGCAATTACTAACATAACTTCTAACATAATATTGGACGAATTAATAAAACTAGGTTTAAATCCTCTCTCAGACATATCATACCTACGGTTAGGAGCAACCAATCCTGACTTCAGTTATATTCTAAGCTTCCGAAAACAAATTATCATTTCATATTTTCCAGACAACTTTGTACTACCTGAATCTTTTATCATGGAATTGGAACAAACATCATACCGCACATTTAGAGCCCAAAATGAAATATGTTTCAAATGCAAATTAACTGGAGACCAGGCAGCTAATTGTTCAGGCAGCTAATTCAAACAGAAATGGAACAAAATTCATCAATAAATCATACTCAACAAGATAATCTACAAAATACTCCCACAATCTTAAATACCACTCCCTCTACCCTTACTACGTTTTCTCAAACCACAGTGCAAATAGTAGCACTTCCAAATTAATCAATAAACCAAACCCAACAATGCTCACTATAAAATACATCTATATATTTGACCACTTATTCAGTTATCAGTACAATCACAATACCTACATCGTCTGAGTCATCCTCTAATACGTAAAAACATAAATCAACCTCACCCGAAACAAGTCAAAACAATTAGAAATACACATATGACTTCTCACGAACCCTAAATCAATTTGAACAAAGCAACCAGAAAAAGAACCGTAGAAGATGCAAACACTCAGAAGATGCAAGAACCCGCCAAAAAAAACTTTGAAAAACCTAAGCTTCAATTAAAGAAAAAAACCAAAACTGATGACAAAAACTTTAAAAATGAGATACCAAATCTCCAAACCAGTTAGGGAATATGTAGAAAGGGAATAGCAATTGTTAAGCTTCGATCAAGTAGTGGATCTATTCGAAAATATTCAAGGATCAAAAGACATAATCAGCGTAACAAAATTGTACTCAGAAGACTCTCATGCACTTATAAAATTTCTAACGGAATTACATCCATACTATATCGACAAAGGAATGAAAACCAAAAGGATTAATACGAAATCTTGGAGAACACAAAGGTTTACTCTCTGCAATGAAAACTTCATTGTCGGAAGAAGATTCCAACTCATCGGTAAATTATTCCTCTAAAGAATAATAAGATCACTGTTGACTTTATGTTCCATCAAATTCAGGTATACAAGGAAATGAAGAAACATATGAACTAGCCCGCTTAACATCCTTCAACCAGGGCTCCATTCTTATTAATGAAGTTTCTTCTGATGACTGAAATAAAATATAAAGTGTTAAGTGCGACTAGGACACAGTAATTTAACATATAACCTTTTACGCGAACTGTGCCGCCAATATGTGGAAATTGTCAAGTAACACTCTCCGCGAAGCATGTAACTAACTCAGTACAAAATATATGAAGCAGCAAGAAAGTAGCACACTGTCCCAAATAATATAAAGGAAGCGTTAGGAAAAAACATGAACATTAAAAACACAATAAGTTATCTTAAAGACTCAGGACTGTATCAATTATTGTATTTTTTCTAACTCCCCGTATTATATTTCTGAGTCGCTCATACCCCTTGTGGTTACAGCGTAAACAAATAAAAAAATAGCTAAAATACAAGTTTAAAGTTTATTTTGGAACAAAAATCGGATGTGATTTAGCCGATATGTAAAGCTAACAGAGTAGCTTTCACTGAGCTTTACCAAAATTGTAAAATAATTTGGTAGATATTCTTACATATTATCTACATGTTGTAGTGGTTTGAGTTTCGTTAAAAAACGGTATTTTTTTAAGCTAAACATTATTGAAACGTTTCTTGTGGAGACATAGCCTCTTGCATAAAAATCCATAAATTCAAATTTTTTTGGCAAATCAAACCAGTTATTATTATTTCATCTTGCAATACTGATAAGCAGTTACAGAGTTATAATAAACTCATACGGGGTGTCCCAATTATTTCCATGTAATAATATTGTGAATTAGGCGTATACATAGTCCATATTTATTTGAGAAACTTACAGAAACGTTATTGTTACAGATAAATATCCAAAAATACTCCGACTATGAAAGAGATTCTGATGCCGAGGATATGTGCATCTGGTGCTTCACCTTTAAGTGCAATTAACATTAATAATTTGGGAAATAAACCAGCAGACGTTAATACAGAAGTTGAAAGCACTTTCGATGATTCTAATGATGACTCCAGATTTTTCTCTAGAAATTATAAAAAGGCTAGAAAAAATAGGTTTTTTGTTACATACAGTTAATCATCGAATCGCGAGGATGAATAAAGAATATAATTAATATGTTTCACCTAAGAAGACCGTTTTGCAATTAAATGCTGGTAACTTTATTACTAGCAGACCAGATAAGCGGCGATATATTTTACAGTACCTTTATAAATAACATTTTACTGCTCTGTTGTTTCAATCAGCATTGCTTAACAAGTTATTGTTTATTGGTTTTAATATTTTATTGCAATAGTACGAGTACGGAATATTTGTTTAAACAATGAATTTATTACATGTTAATTTTTTTTAATTTCTTTTGTTAATTTTAAAAGTTTCCTGGGTGGATAAGATTCGAAACTCTACAATATATAACATCTCAGCAAGACTACTGAGATCATAAAAAGCAGCAAGCAGAGAAAGCTGGAGTATTTCGGACATGTAATGAGAGGTCCCAAATATAGGTTGTTACAAAATATCATGAAAAGAAAAATAGCAGGCAAACTCAGTCCAGGACGAAAAAGAACCTCATGGTTGAAGAACTTGCGAGATTGGTATGGTGTTAATACAAGCATGCTATTTAGGGTGGCAGAGAATAAAATTAAGATATATAGCTATGATGGTAACCAACGTTCTGAAAGGACATGGCCAGCGGCCTTGAATGTATGACCCTTAACTAAATATTTTAGAATAATTTCATCAGTTAAACAATATGCAGAATTTAGATAGCAAATAATCGATGAATATAAAGCAAAATTTTTGTTCTGTCCTGTGCAGTTATTCATCCAAATAATTATTTTATTTGCATCTCTATTTAGTTTCAAAAATGCAATAAAGGGACTTGCAACGTCTTCGGCACGACGACCAGCTATCCCCTCATGCCATAAAATTAAATTATGACGTCCCATTTTCTTTTGCATAGAAGCGAATGTTACGTTGAAAGTAATAAGTCTCGATGTAAAAAAAGATTCTTTTACATCAGTCATCCGTGGTAGAAGCACGACCTTCTGCATATCTGCAGAAAAACAACGTGCTTCGGCATATTGAATCTTCTGGTCGTTTAAATATTCTTCTCTTATTTGGTCAACCTAAGAATGAATATAAAATATTACATCAGTAATAAATTATAAATTAAAATGTTTTACCCTGTTTTTGTTCAGCCTTACGTTATTGATTTTCTTTTGACTCGTTAAGATCTATATCTAGACAAAATCCGCACTTTTCTGGAGTCGCTTCATAAAAGTCAATATTCATTTGGTCTACCATTTGTCGGTAAACTTCATAGCATATTTTATTATCTGGATGGGAGCTGTTATAATCATTATGCATAAATTTAATAGTAAGGTCTGAAAGCAGAAATTTTCAATTGTGAGCATGTTCCCTTGCATAGTGTAACGGCATAGGATTATATGAGTTTATATGTGCCACAATGAAGTTTCTGTCTTTTTTATTAGGCGGTGAATGCCTACCACGCTGATCTTGTCGTGGTACTAATCGTTTGTTTCCATATACATCAGTTAAGGATAATCGTAATGATGTTAGCACATTTGCATTGCTTTATCCCAGCATACTTATTCCAGTTCCGATTCATATTCCAGTAATCTTCATTGATAACAACTCTATCTTCAGCAGTGATCTTATCACACCAGTTCATTTTACAATTACAGGGTTGTCGTATTGGATGTTTATTTTTGTTGTTTGCCGTTTGAGTCTCTAAAGATCTATGCCGTTTTTTCTTTTGGTCCATTGCCTCCAAATAATTATCCTTATTTACATCATGCCCAATGATATTCAGGTCGTTATTTTTGTTTGAATCCTGTTTAACTTCCTTCAAAATATGTTCTTTATTTTCATCATCTTGTTTATTTTGTATATAAGTAAAATTTGTCATGCCTTGAGCGTCTTTAAATTGTACAGTTCTATCGGAAATAACAGCAATTTCTGGCGGAGTAATAATCTCTTGATCTTTATATTATTTGTTTTTTTATTTTCTTAAGTACTCCCATATTTTCCTGAGTTTGCTGGTTAGTATGTTCTATTTCTCTGCTTGGCCTAATTTCAGAACTTCCGGTTACACATTGCAAATGTTCATGCGTTTCCAGGATAGGTTTTAAACCATTCGTGTTTATTTTTTCAGAAGATGCGTGCCTATTCTCGGTCTAGTTTTTCTTTGTTAGTTTTGCAAAGTGAATACTATCTTCGTCAGAATCATCACTCCAAATAGGGTTAAAGTCTGGATCATTATCACAATCATCTATTTCGCCATCACATAAGAAAGAATACTCCGGAGGGACAGTATCTTCCGGATCTGAAAACGATGTCTATTTTTTAAAAGAATGTTATTAGCCCTCGTTACACCAAGCAGAGTACAAAAAGATATACAAGAGTATTAACAGAATCTGACAAAAATTAAGTAGGTACGACACTACTGAACAAATTTTAATTTGTATTGTATCATACTTGAAACCAGAACAAAGATCTTGTATTTTCGCCACAAATATAGAGGGCATTATATTTAAAAAATATTTACTTTTTATCACCTCTTCAATGAAAATTTGAAAAAAAGAAATATTTGCTCAGTTCTGTCAATAAAAATGTTAGGAGGGTTTTAGTTTTATACGATATCGCTCAGTAATCTGCAAAACTCTTTGAGGATACTTGTTATTGGTAATATATATCACTTAACTATTATAATAGTTTAACATTACTTACCTACCTTACTGCTGACTAATTCATGCCGACTATTTCGACATTCTCACTGTCTTCCAATTCCTGAATGTAAAATAATTAGTTAAAAATTTATTCAATTTCTGAATTAGGTATTCGATTGCTAAGGACTACAGAACCGATTAAATAGAAGAGGTTATAAAAAAGTAGTAAGAAAGCAGTATTATTTTATTTTATACCTCTTTTTCATATAAGGAAAACATTATTCTAACCTCAAATTATAATAAATAAAAATATCTCTGTACTTACCGTGAATTTTGCGTTACTAGCATTTGATAATATTTTAAGGGTTCTAGTCGACATATTGCACTAATATTTGACACTTAAAACACCACTTAAAATAACTTTTAAACAATAACACAAAATTTTGTTGACATACAGTGTCAAAAGAGTATATAAAAGCATTATCCGGTTATACCGTTGGAGGAGATAAAAATTCCTGTTGGTCATACTATGGTAAAACAGTATATGAAATGTTATACTATTTCAGCATTTTAATTGGGAGGCAGTTTTTATACAGTATATTACGATATAACAGCATATACCACATATATCCTATTTTACCACTAGAGTTTAAAAAATAAATATAAAAATATACCAGGGATAAACAATATAAATGCTTATATATTTTTTTGTTATAGTAATTTATAGCTGAATTTTCAATCAAAGCAGTTTGATTGAAAAGCGATTCTGCCTTTGTAGAGTTTGTCGAATATACTGTTTTACCATAGAAAAGGTGCAAATACACGTACTCATATACTGTTTTACCTGTGTCATATTTTCAAAACTAAATAAGATAGAAATAATGTAAAAATTGCATAAGAAAGAGCAGAAAAAATGATACAGTTTCGGCGGCAAATTCAAAAATCGATTTTTTTCACATATACTATTTTACCTTTGCAGACACAGGCACATTGTGTCATATTAATTGTAATCTCCTTTATACACACTTTAAAAATTTGTTTAGTAATGTATTTCTTAACTCCACACAATCATTAAAAAACGATTTACGCTATTTAAAAATATCTCTCTGTTAACGACACCGTCATCGGCAAAGTAAATCAAATTCAAATGTCATCATATTTCTCTTCTGTTTATCGTTAAAAATTAACTAATGGTCGTGTGTTGTATTGGTGTTATTTAATAATTTAATAAAATACATTATCAGCAAAAATCTATATTTAAAATATGCGAACGGTTCCTGCAATCACAATCAATGCAGTGTTTATACTACTTTGTTTTCCAATATTTCGTCTGTTGTACAATCCTCGTTCTTTTTAGGGTGTAGTAGTTGTATAAAAATACCTATTTTTGATAGTAGTATAACGAAGCGTTACTTTAAAGCAAAATGAGTAATTTGGAAGATAATAAAATACAGTCGAAACGTAGAGTGTTATCTCAAGAAGAACGGCGTTTATTTCTAAAAGTCGAAAGTTATTTCAATTTCGAAAAAATAATATGAGTCCATATGAGGCTTACGGTATCTATAGATTTGCAGCAGTCAATTAAACTTGCAATTAAAAATAGTATATACTTATAATAGGTATATAGCCAATATATATAACAGTTAGTGCTGTGTTACAAAAAATAAAAGACAAGGAACTGTGTGATATGAGTTTAACAAGTTTGTAAAGAGTGCTGAATACATTTACGTTTTCGATATAAAAAGACAAATAATAGATAAGTATTTTGTGAACTCTCAAATGTTGTTTCAAAACGGTGGCACTTTTTAAGAAAATACATGAACAATAAAACGTCTGATAGTCCGAGGCAAGTTGTATTTTTAAATGAAACTTGGATTTTCGCTAGAGGAAATATGTCAAAATTATCCTGGTAAGATGGAACCATGAAATGTTATTCTTCTAGTCGTTCCAGTAAACGCTACATTATACTTCATGCTGGAAATGATGAGTGTTTTATTCCAGATGCTAGTTAATTTTTTTCGTTCACAAAGAATACAGGTGATTACCATGGAAATATGGATGCAAATATTTTTAAATAATGGTTTGAAAAAAATTTGTTAAAAAAATTAGGGCGATCATACATAATAGTGTTGGATAATGCATCCTACCATTCAAGAGTAGAAAAAAGATTTCCTTCAAGCAGTTGGACAAAAGAAGAAATAAAATTGTGCTTGACAGAAAAGAAAATTTATCACAGTAACATATTTTTAAAAGTCTGTTTACTTCAAAGGTGTTGAAAGTACAAAATTCAAAAAAACTTTGTTTCTGACCAAATGGCTTTTAAATATGGCCATGAAGTTCTTTGACTTCCCCTATCATTGCTACTATAATGTAATTGAGTTAGTTTGGAATGTAGTCAAAAAATTTTATGATAAACATGCTTTCAAAACAACAGATGACGCAAGCGTTCTGCAAAAGGCAGAATAATGGCAAAATTGTATTAGACATACTGAAGACATAATCGTTCAGTCTTTTCAAATCTACGAGCTAGTTATAGATTGATGTCCGCCCTCTAATTATTCAAATAGACAATTCAGATAGTGACGACTCTGTTAGTGAATAGGACAAATCGTTTGCTAAAAACAAGTAACAAAAAAGTGTTTCGGGAATTCAATTCGGACTTTGTGGTGTATTTTAGTTAAACGATAAAGTAGCTCCGGTCTAATTACTGTACTGCATACTCTCAATAGCTTTGGTATTAATTAATGGACTACACGTGTTTAAACATTTTTTTTTTTGCTAAAAACTCAGAAGTGATTTCGTGTAAAATATTTTTCAAGATTATATTTAATACAGTGTCTGCAGAAAGTAAGGTATTGGATGTATTTTATTCAAATTTGGACATACCAAGCAACTTATATTAGCAAGTATATTACAATTTAACTGCATGCAAAATTATTCGTATAATTTTCACTCTACGCGAAATAGAAACTTATAGAGACCTTGGTGAACATTCGATGTCGACAAATAATTGCGAGTATTCGAAATATTCCGTCCCACTTCTTTTAACACGCCCTGTATATACATATTATAATATTCATTTTATTTGCCTTTGATACAGTAAAATCCAATATTATTACTGAACATAAAATACAGGAACTTATACACTGATCCCACTGATCATATCTTAATTACATTTTGGCCGTCATAGGGTAAAAGGAGTTTAAACAATAATTTATCCGAATCAACTAATAATGTTCAACCTCACATGAGTTTAGATGAAGAAATAATAAATAGAAATTCATCAGGATTTATATGGTCAAAAATGTTCAAGCTCCCTTTAGTTATAAGAATTTTGAGTTAAAGAAAAGTATGTTTAAACAAAATTAGACAACATATTTCTTGCAAACAATTAAAATTAATTGTTTGAGATCCGTTTTTTAAACATGCCGAAAACGACAAACTTAAAAATTCAGTACGCAACGGGCAGTTAAAATAATTAACCGAACACTGTGTTTATTAACTGTAAATGAGCTAAAGCTTCTGATATCTCACAAAAACAAACTTTGCACAGCATGATCATTAGTAAGTAACTGATTAAATATTCAACAATTTGAGTATACATTGGTCTAGGTAAGATGTAAGATGCCGTAAAAATTTTATCTTCTTTGTTGTTTACAGTGTCGGATCTGTTTTTTTTTCTCAGCTAGTCGATTACACATTTGGGACCGATCAATCTTTGTAAGAAAATGATTGTAACTACTGTATGACATAGATATATCAGAACAATATTTTATTGGTATCGTACAGACTATCTATGTAATGTAATCTGTATGTAATAAATAAAATTTATTAAATTATACTGTGTAGATGTTTTTATTTAAAGAAAGTGTAAACTTGCAATAATTTTAACCGCGTTTAAAAAAATTATTTTGCAATTCTTTGTTTATTTTTTAAATATTTAAGTTATTCTTAAATTAGTTGAACATACGGTGATCCAAAGTACGTGAATTAGGATGTAATATTCTTCTATTATCTATCCAAAAAATGCGAAGAATAACGGACTATAAGCCTCATGAGTCATCTCCTAAAATTGTACCTAAAGATAATTCACAAGAGAATCTACAAGCTATGTGAAAGTCAAATTTTCCCCAAGTTCGGGTTCACAAATGCTGTTGGTACTAGAGAGGCTTTGTTCTCAGTACAAGTCTTATTCCAGAGAGCAGAAACGCCATTTGCGACGTATATGCATGTCTAGTTGATTACGAGACAGCGTTTGATCAAGTACAGCACACCAAGATGATGCAAATACTAGAAGAAACAGGAATTAACAACCAAGATCTGAAACTAATTAGAAATCTTTACTGGAATCAGACGCGGGAGTGAGGCAAGGCTGTATTTGGTCTCCTCTAATCTTCAATCTGTACTCTAAAATAATATTTATCGAAGCTTTGCGCGAAACTGAAAAAGGTATTCTACTAAATGGTTAACGGCTAAACAACATCAGATATGCAAATGACACGATAGTATTTTTGCAGACCTTAGAAGATCTGCAAGTTCTTTTGAACAAAATCACGTATTACAGTCAACAATGTGGACGCAATATAAAGATTAAGAACACAAAGCTTATGATAATTAGCAAGAAAATAATAACAGAAGGTCAACTCTACGTCAACCAATCCCCTGTAGAAAGAGTGACGCACTACAACTACCAGGAGATTAGAGCACGCATCGGAAAAGCTAGACCCACCTTCGATCAGATTGGAGTCTTCTTTAAGAGTCACAACTTCTCTCTTGATACAACAGTAAGAATGCTGCGATGTTACGTCTTCTCTGTCCTTTTTTATGGTGTTAAATCGTGGACTTTGAACGAAGATATGTACAGAAAACTGGAATCATTTAAGACGTGGCTATATCGGAGAATTCTTAAGATCCCGTGGACTGCCGAGTCACAAATGAGGAGGTCCTCAGAAGAATGAATAAGCACGGAGAGGAACTTATCACAATCAAATCTCGAAAGTTACAGTTCTTCGGGCATATTATGCGAAATGAATCCAGATATACTCTCCTTCAAGCCATCCTGCAGGGAAAAATATTTGGAAAATGGGGTCAACCCAGCAAAAAGAAGAACATCTCTCTTAAATAACCTCAGAATCTGGTTCAATACAACATCTGTGCAGCTTTTCCGCGCTTCTGCGGATAAGATAAATATTGCCATGATGATCGCCAACAGTCGTAACAGTCGTAATAATACTATCTATAGTAGACTACTCCAGCTTTTATGAATGAAACCAAGATTCAGAAGCTGCTATAAACTAATCATATACGGAATTAAAAAATTAGTCAATGATGACAATCGTCCTTATAGCACTGTGAGTATACTTACTAAAGAAGTTTCTGTCGTAGTTGATAGTGGTTTGAACATTTTAGTTTAAGATTTTGAATATCAGAACTTTATGGATATAGATGTCTTACAGTTTTCTAGAATGGAAGGTGTTGTAGTTATGCCAGTGATGGTCAGGTTCAGAACGTTACTATCTGTCTTTATAATTATGTATTAGTTTCAGGAATTAGCAATATTAGTAATAAGATCTTAGATATACCATCCCTCACTTATCCTATTATTTTGGGCATGGATTTTTTGTGATTACTTAAAGTTCAGTTAGATTTCTCCCTAAATTCTCTTCATGTGTTCATCTTACGCTTATGGTTGTGAATACAATTACCGATTTTTCGCGATTGTCTGATTTACAACAAAATCAATTAAAGTCAGTCTTGGATCAATTTAAAGAGATTAAAAGCACACTATATGTAGATACTGGTGATTCACCACCATTTAAGTAACCATTATCAGTGGCTATGCAGGATTACTTGTATAACAAAGTGGATAATATGCTCAAGTTGAGCATAATTATGAAATTTCACTCTATTTATTCTTTACTAATTTGGTTAGTGCAGATGAAATCTGATGATACTTAACGAGTTTGCTTTGATGGTAGTAAACTAAATTATTTAACAGTTAATAAGCATGCTTTTGCGTTACTATTAATTGATTCTATTTTATGTAAATTTCGAGATACAAAATACATTTTTTTTATTGATCTTAGACAAAAGTATTCTATTAATTTCCGATAGACAAAGAATCTAAATGCAAAATTGCGTTTACTATTTATCAGAAGGGATTATTCCGCTTTAATGTTATGCCATTTGGTATTAAATTAAATGTGTAACCGTTTGCTTTCAGACAGAAACTATTTCGTTTATAAATAATTGTTCGGGCTTTTCTTCAGAAATATAGGGTGGCCAAAAAGTAACAAAATTAACAAAAGACGACACATTTTTCCAGTGTTTTCAATTAATTTACTTTCACCCCTATGCCAGGTAACAATCACCCAACGCTGTTTAATAAAAATATAAGCAAATAAAATGATCTTTGAAAACCCTTGCAAATTTTTATAAATTATTCTTTAAATTTTTTAATTCGGTCCAATACTATATTTATTTAAATTTTTATTTATTGTGTTTAGCTCCTTACTTATTTCTTAGACTGACCAAATTGTGAAACTAATGACCTCCAGAATCGTTACAATAATAAAGGTTTGTTCAAAATGTTCTTCTACATTCTGAAGCATTTGCAGAGCGATTCATAGGGATTCGTAGTCAATTAGTTGTCGTAAATGATCTGAAGATATAACATTTTAAAAATTATTTGGTATGTATTGAAATCACCCTGTATGTGTTAAAATACCGAAAAAGTATTTTTAATCTTTTTGTGTTGCCAAGGTCGATAATAAGCACATTCATAACTTCATTAGGTTCATTTATTATAGGTCCTTCATTCCAAACTCCAAAAAAAAATATTTTTCCTGTCTCGTTGATATTTATGTTTTACACTAAATTGCTAAGCTATTTGTGATAATGAGATAAAAAAAATAAATTTAAATTAAAATCACAATTCTCTAATAAAAACAATTAACACTCATCTAATTTTTAAGACATGCAAAATAACAATTTAATAATGAAGAACAAATTCCTCATATATGTTTTCAGAACCTCTTATATAATTAAAATATTGACATTACGAATTTTTAATAGCACTATTTTGGATAAATTTAGAAGCATCCTGTACATATTTAAGCCTCAATCTAAATAAAATAAATTTAAAAATACAACAGTTAGCTCTCTAGATAAATCACTACCACTGATTGCCGTTTATTGTTGAACTTTTCGAGCTTCCTTTTCTTTCATTCTTGGTTGGGCCACTCCTTCTCTGTTAGCAATACATGTAAGGTGTCAAAATGTTTGTGATTTACCGACAACCAAACTTTTAGGTCTCTATTAATATTTATGTTTAGAATGTTTAGAATATCGAGAAGCTACAAACAAGATTAATTAGGAAGTTTAAGAAATATTTTTTCTTTGTAATTAGCTATAATTCACACAGAGTGGAATGATTTACCGTTAATATTAAATGCAAAACAGTGAAGAAAAAAAATTGATAAAATTTGGAATATCTAAGGTTGTATAGTTGTGAGAAACAAAGTTGTGTCAAAAGAACCTATAAATTAAAATAATAATCTTTCCAATTTGGAGAACAGGATCTGTCTACATTATTCATAAAAGTTTATTATAGTATTTGTAAAAGCTTAAATTATTCTATTGCGATATAACATATTGGAAGTTTATATATTTAAGTGTCTGTCTTTATATATATATATATATATATATATATTATATATATATATATATATATATATATATATATATATATATATATATATAAATTTAGTGTTTCTTGGGTTTAGGTTCAATAAATATAGACTACATGTGGAACTAAATTTTATTTTCCATAGCAATCAACGTTTCGGCAAGAAACCCTTGCCTTTGTCAAGATTCTAAAATGTACATGTATAAGGACAAACAGATATTGTAAAATATGTGTCTATATAACTTACCAAAACGTAAAACGGGACACAGACATTAAAGAACTGACAAAATAAAAGTTGATATCTGATATCTCATGGTTTACTGTCATTAGTATATAATTATTGTTCTATGGGCGTATCTTGATGATTTCGAAAAAGGTACATGTATAAGGACAAAAAGATATTGTAAAATATGTGTATATATGACTTACCAAAACGTAAAACGGGACACAGATATTAACGAAATGACAAAATAAAAGTTGATATCTGATATCTCATGGTTTAATGTCAATGGTATATAATTATTTTTATATGGGCGTATCATTGATGTTTTCGAAAAAGGTAAAGTGGAGAGATATTTTATGACTTTAAGAGGTTTTTAATATGTTGATGATACATGGTATCTCGCAAACAACATGTGATTTTTTAAGTTTTGGAGTTTGTGTTTTTGGTTTTGTAAAATATTTATTTAAGAGGTTGTTGCCTTTGTGGGCCACTGTTATATTATGTTTGGCTAAAAGATTTGTTAGTTGTCCGGATAAATCTTTTATATATGGAAGAGTTGTATAAGTAGTTTTGATACTGGGTTTGTTGTTAGTTGTATTGTTATAAAATTTATTGAGTCTAGGGATATGCATTCTTTAGAAGGGCATTTTTTGCTTTTTTTATTGCAGTTGGTCTGTATTCCGGATCTGTTAGTTGTATAGATTTATCAACGAGACTTATAATTACAGAGTTCTTATTGGAAAATGGATGATGAGAATTGTAGTTAAGATATCGTGAAGACCATGCTTTTTTGTAAACCACATGGTTTTAACTGTATTGTTAATGCGATGTAAGATGATATCCAGAAAATTTATTTTATTATTTTGTTCAATTTCTATAGTGAAATTTAGTTTTGGATGGTAACTGTTGCAAATATCTAAAATTTCGGTTGTTTTATTTGTTTGAATAGCACAGATGCAGTCATAGATATAGCGGTAGAAGAATGGTACATTAAAATCTAAATGACTCATGAGAGATTCTTCTAAGTCTTCCAGAATCAGTTGGAAAATGATACTGGAAATACTTGCATCCATTGCACATCCATCCATTTGTTGGTATATTTCGTCCTTATATAAAAAGTATGTTGAGTTTAACGTTAACTCTACAGATGATTGAAATTCTTGCAATGGGATGTTAGTGTACTCAAGAGATTAATTTATAGTTATCTGGTACGTGAATGTTTTTAATTTTAGAAATAAGATCATTGGAATCTTTAATATAATAAGGATTTTTATTTGTGACATTAGATATAATGTTTTTCAAGAACTTCAAAAGATTTTCAAAGGATGATTGAATGCAGGAAACGATAGAACGTAGAGGTATTCTCCTTGTATGTTTTAGGTAAAACATACATTTTTGGTGGAATAGCGTTGTGTATCTTAAGTGATTTTGCTGTATTTGGTGATATAGGTATATCCACTTTTGTCCCATTTGTCAATAAGAGCATTATTTCTTTTTTAAAAGATATTGGTAGGATCATTTCAAAGTTTATAATATATGGTTTCATCTTTTAAAAGATCATTCATTTTATTGTCGTAATCATTAGATTCCATAATAACGGTTTTGTCAGTTTTATCAGGCTTTAATACAACTACATTAGGATTTTCCCACAAAAAGGCTTTTGTCTTTTGAATTTTTTATGTAATGCTTTATTTTCAAATGAATATTTATTTTTGTTTCTAAAATTGGATAAGATAGTACAGCACTTTGTTTTTATTTGATGTTGTGAATTTGCATCTAAATTATAAATTGAATTTTCAATCGAACATATAATATCAGATACAGAAATATCTATTTTATTATGAAAATGACAACGGCCAGGGTTTCCTGCCGAAACACTGATTTCTATGGAAAATAAAATCTAGTTCCACATGTATACTCCATTCCACGAATATACGACTGTTTTAAATTCACTCTAAGGTGTCGACTTAAATGGTCCAATGTGCTGCATTGTACAATAGTAAATTCTCCCCATTTTTAAAATACTGTTACGACAGATATAAACCTTAGATTTAAATATGAAGTCATGATATAAATATAGAGTTGATAGTTTATATAATAGTTGTAATTCAGAATTTAAATTATATAATTACTATCATTAAGTTTAGTATTTTAAACAAGTTGGTGTTTTAATTAAGTGATTTAAACGAAGTGATTAAACACTTAAGTGATTAAATAGTGTACTTTATTTAGTCGAATATTCAATTAGTATTAAAAAAACAAAAAAACTTACTTGTTCTCTTATTCACCTAATCTCCTAAAACTATTATCAACCATCAGATTCACAGCCATAATCACTGTCGTCGCTATCCTCATTTGGATGATAAATTATAATAGGATTAACTGCTTCGATGCGACCTTCACGGATCCACCATTCTTTAATTAAGTCTTCACATTTTTTTACACTTTTTCCCCAAATTTCAGGAGTGGCAATATCCAATGCTTGTTGCCATGTTTCCAAGACTGCCTTGTCACTGTAACCCTTGTATCCAATATGGTTATCATAATATGTTTTGCAAATCCCCCAAATATATTCAATTGGATTGAATTGGCAATGATAGGGCGGTAGTCTTAACACACGATGTCCAAAGCTATGTATAATTTCGTCTACTATATATATATATATATATATATATATATATATATATATATATATATATATATATATATATGTTTGGTTGTGCATGACTTTAAGCTAACGTTAGTAATTGAGGCTTAAAACAGTATTGAGGAAATGTAATATTTTTATTCGTTAACCATTCTTTTATTTTATCTACAGTCCAGGTGTTTGTTGGTTGCTTATTTAAAATTTCCGAATGATACGCAGCATTATCCAGTACTATAACGGATGGTTCATGTAAACTTGGCAACAGTTTTTCTTTCAACCATTTAACAAACATCTCCGTATTCATATTGTCATGATAATCGGCTGATTTTGATTTTGATGAAAACACAAGATCTGCTCCCTCAATAAAACCATATTTTCCACCTGCATGTACTATAATATATCTCTTTTCCTCGTTATCGATGTGTTTTATGGATTTTATACTCTCGTCCTGCCACATTCGTTTGATACCGCCTTTAGCAAAAATCCATGTTTCGTCTAAATAAACGAAGGAAGAACATTCTTCTTTAAATTTGTTGTAATTTCTTAAAAATTCTATTCTTTTGTGAACGACACTAGCTCTTTCACACAAAGTCTTTCTATTGTCTTCCTTTTTGAACTTAAAGCCAATCTGTCTTAAAACTCTCCAGAGACTTGTTCTGGAAATTTCAAATATATTTCTGTCTTTTAATTTTTGTAGCACTGAATCTAAAGAAACATGTTCTTTCTTTTCGCGCATTTTATATATTGTCTCACGGATTTCAAATTTGCAACCTTCGGGAAGATCTATAGTCTTTGGTTGTCGGCGAGATTTATATTGTGCGACATTTTGTTCACTTTGTCCACTTTTTTTTTCTTTTTGCAAAACCGACTTTAGTTTTGTTTCACTAATACAGAGTGCATCACACACACGTTTATGTACGGACTCAACAGGTCGCAAAGGGCCCCCGTTGGTTTTCTTAGCAGTAAAATAAGAAAGTACATTAATTATAAACTTGTCTACATCTAAAACACGTCTCGGCATTTTTAGCTTCAATAAACAAATACACTATACTAAATTCTATCTTAACGGACACCTCTCTTCACCGGAAACCTCTATACGGACGGTTTTTAAAACTAAAATCAGTCGGCGATATATGAAACTGTATGTAAATTTTCGTTACTTTTTAATATCTGTAACGACTCGGTACTTTAACTATCAATAGCCGGTATATTATACCCGTTATAAAAAAACTTTCGGAACTTAAGAGTACATCCACTCAAACCGAACAAATATTTAAAACTAACAAAGTGAACTATTATATAGATTCTATTTCTGGTTTCTGAACCATCCTTCTGCCAATTTATTTTCATTTATAATAAAAATGCTATATTTATTTTTATTACAGTTCTCTTACCTAATAAAGTAATAAAATATAATATCAAAGAAACCCGGCGCGCCTGTTTGCATTTATTTACAAATGTTTACATTTCAAATGTACTTTGTTTACATTTCACCGAAATCCAACCCAAATGTCCGTTGATGAACCCAAATGATGAACACATTTTCGTAAAAATGACCGTTTGCGAAAAAATGTTTGGTATTTTCGGATTAAATTTCACAATAAATTTTGCGTCTATTTGTACATCTATTAACTGAAATAATTTTAGTTCAGATGTAATACTAACAGTAGATGCTTTTTATTGGAATAATAATTAGACCAATTTACTTTCATACTTCTACTTGCACAGTAAAATATTCGTTGTCGCAATAATCCCAAACAGTCGTATATTCGTGGAATAACCTATAATATTTCTTTATTGAATCTAAACCCAAGAAACACTAATTTTATATTAAATATAATACGGTTCAAAAAACCCACAACTACAATATATATACATATATATATATATATATATATATATATATATATATATATATATATAATATATATATTATATATATATATATATATATATATTTGTTTTTAGTACAATTCTGAGACTCCGATAGTAAAACTTAAGCACAAACCTGAACCCCGTTTACGATCCTGAACCTGTATATTGGTTCAGGATTGGGTTCCCTTTATAACTGACATATAATTTGGAATTTACAAATTAAATAATTTTTTTAAATTAGTGGTGCCATCAGCGGACAAAACTGCCTAACTTTCACTTTAATATGTCATTTGGAATCCGAGAGAAACCTGTTTGTATTGTGGTTCAGGATTACATTTTTTAGTTCAGCCATTTGCCACTTTGGCGCTGGAAACAATTTCTCGAATATACATGATTTTGTTATACATTATCACAATTAGTACCATCCTGATCCATACTATGTGGCAACATTGCTTTGTCGTTATTTTGTTTAGAGAATTAGGGAATTCTATTTTTAGCCAAGGTCAGACAGATTTCTTTTCAGTAGGTGGTATGGTATAAGATATTTAGATATTATTATTTAGTTGCAACAGTCATTTGTGTTGGTTCAGGAAAGTCGGAACGTGTGTTTAAAAATGAATGATTATAAAGGACGTTGTAAACTGATGGTTGATATGTGTTTAGGGAAAGGTAAGTTATACAAAAGGTATTAAAATAAATTGTCATTTTTAGCACGTTGCATATTTACATATTTTAAAAAATGCAATTTTTTTTAACAAAAAAACATATAAATGATTTTAGACGACTTATGAAATGTTTTCAGTTGTCTCCGATATCTCAAAATATTGAGTTCCTGTTTAAATTCATTTTATACAGGCTATCCCAAGTAAGAGAAATCATGTCATCTTCTGTTTGCTAACTGTTATGCAAGTTGTTGTAAAGGTACTTCGATAAACCTCTAAGGGAATTATTTTAGAAGGAAAAGTCTTCTTAACTAATGGACGTTGATGTCTTCCTGTTTATATTTTTAAATTAGTAATTTATCACTGTCAGTATCTCAGACGAATTTGACTAAATTAGCACTACTACAGGTTAATTAGTTTAATACCTTTGTCTCTATTAGTTAACAATAGCGCAAAGGGTGACTGTTTATGAGGACTTTTCATCTATCATTGATACCCCTGGAATTTTTAAAAATAGTTTTGAAACATCCTGTATAAAATGAACCAGAAAAGCAAAGAATGAAAAAGGGTTTAAAGATTAAATGTATAATGTTTAGACAAAAACATAAAAAAATACACTTTTATTAATGCAAAAACAATTTGGAGAGCAGCTTATCTCCAATTTCGCAGATACACGTAAATAAAGATTCCGAAGTTTTAAGTTTAAAAGACAAAAATGGAAAGGGGAAAGACAAAAAAGAGCAACGTATGGGTAATGTAAAATCTGACATGCGTTTAACGAAAGTAAAGTTTAAATAATATTTTAAATACTTAATAATAATGGGTCTGAAATGTTTTTTATAATATATAAAGCTCGAAGAATAAAATATGATTTTCTTAATATTTTTCCTGTATTTACAGAGAAATCATAATCTTTTTGTATAAAAATGTTACACTTCGACATTTAAAATATTAACCATGTGCTGAATTACAACTAGTAAAATATCTCAAAAACAGTTAATATTTGGAAAGTCCTTGAAATATAACTTTTTTATTCAAAAATGAATGGTTTCAAAATAAGTTAGATGTAAATTATTGAGTGACAACAAAATTTTAAGCTGATTTCTTCTATTCAATACGATGAAAGTGGGGATATCTCGAGAACATACACATTTAATAACATGGGGATCGATCCAGTGGAGTAGTAGTAGAGTATCCGCTGGGCTTTTGTTAATGTTTTCCTCTTTCCGCACAAGTTTTCTAGGAGACTTCTAACGGTTCACTCGTAAGGGGTTGGTTGTGTTATAATCACCCGAATTTTCAAGCATCTATTTGGAACAATGGCTAATTTATGAACAAAAACAGATTCTGTTCTTACAGGCCTCAAAGGGCCTAAGAGACCTATAGGCCCCTTAGGCCCTATATTCTTGAGTAAAATATTATTATTTAGATCTTTTAAATTTACATATCCAATTTGGGCACATTACTTTTTACTTAACCTGTACAATATAGATATTACAGTATGGTGTAATGTATGGAATAAATTCATTTTAGAAAAACAAATTATTTTGTGAAATTCTGGGATAGGTTAATCTTAATTTTATTTGAATTTATTTTATGTAAAATGTAAATTAAAATCAAAAATCGGTGTCTTAGGATTTTTTTAAATTGTTTGTTTAGCTAAATATAAACAGCATACTGTATGTATAAAGTAAAACAACGCAAAATAAAATAAAAAACAGTTTAATTGTAAATAAAAAAGCGTGTTCTATTCGCCATAAATTATTGTGAAATTTTTAGATGAAAAGTTACCTGGCCTTGATTCAGCTTGCTCGAATATTTCTGAAAATAGGCTATTACCACCTACAAAAATACAAATAATTGAAGATTGGCTTCTGGGTGTGGAACCCAAATGCATATATTCAAAGTTTAATTCTCAAAATGAAAAAGAAAATACAGAAATGAATAATGCAAAAGAACAACAAGAAATGGAAGAACACGAGGGAGACAAGTTTATAAGTGATCAAGCAATAAATATGGATTTTTTATCGGACGAATGTGATTCCTATGCGGACAATAATAATGCTGTGTTTCTAGGAACAAAAAAAATGGATAACTCGTCTAACACATCCAAAAGTGAATTTATAGAGGATGACGACGATTCCATAAAAGATCCTAATTATATACCATCAGAAGACGGCCGAGCTAAAAAAAAATGGGTAGGTCCTTTTTTGTTTAATTTGTCTCAAATTTGGTTAAACTCTTACTCTTTCTTGCAGTTATCAAATTTAAAAATGCCACTAAGAAAGAGTCATCCAAAAATCTGTGAAGAATTGGTTGACAGCAAACAGCGTGAGACCGATTCGTTAATACTTGAAAAAGTGATTGATAGAGCGGAGCATGGAAATGCTGTTTCTTCAATATTTAAAGAACCGATTGAAACAGAGAAGCGTGAAAAAGACGAATCCCTAATAATACGGAAACTCTTAAATTTTGATAATAAACAAAAAAGTGAACATCAAATGGAGAAGGAGAGTGAAAAGGAGCAACACACAAGCAGCAATTCTGTAGCTCAAAGAACATCATCTTTTTCTCTAGAAGAGAAGGTAAGAACTCAATTAAATTACCATATAAGCAGTATATGGCATCCAAAACAATTTGATACTTTACATTCCCCTAAACTCCAATAATTGTTAAACTAACAATATGTGAGAAAGCATATAACGTGAGGAAAGAAGCAGAATTGATTTTAATTAATTAGACATAACATGCTGTGTTAAGGTTATTTCATCGTTTACGACTCATCAGACCGGTTTTTTGTGTCAAAAAAAAAAGAAACCAAACTCAGCTATATGTATTAAAAAGGCTATCTGACAAGTCGTAAAGGACGAGACAACTGAGTCACAAGATGTCTTGTCTTAAGTTAAAATCAATGTTTTTTTAATGTTACTTTAATTAAATCTTTTCTGTTTTTTTAACGTGTTTGATTCATTTTACATTTTTTTTCCAGGCACTTGTTGAAAAAACGTTAAGAAAAAATTACAAAGATCGAAGGGATTTTTGCTTCTATTGCGAGAAGGATGTATCCCATTTTGCTAGACATATTTCTAAATGGCACTCAGAAGAAATTGACGTAGTAAAAATATTATGTCATAAGGTTAATTCAAAAGAGAGACGATTGGCTGTATCAAACTTAAGGAAAAAGGGAAATTTTATCAGAAATCGGACGGACTCCGCATTAAGACCTGTTAAGAGGCCAAAACTTACTGATAAGTCGTTAAGTGCAGATCAGTATCTGCCATGCAAGTATTGTTTGGGTTACTATAAGAAAAAAATTTTATTTAGGCATACCAAAATTTGTCCGTCTAATTATGATGAGGAAAATAATAGAAGACAAACGTCCCAAAGCGACGGACAAACCACTTTGCTTCTACACCAGTTTCTTAAACATGACGATTTATTAAAATCAAAAATTTTTTCCAGAATGCGTGCAGACGACATAAATCTTATTGCTAAAAAAGATCCCTTAATTTGCCAGTACGCATATTCGTACATAAAAGGCCGTCAAAGTAAAGGCAATATTGATTTGGTAAGACAAAATATGCGAAGACTCGCAAAACTCTTAGACTTTGCAAGACGACAGAATCCTGATATTAAGAAACTTATAGATATTCTTCGCCCAAAGCATTTTCAACTAATAATTTCTGGAGTTAATAAAATAGCAAAATATAACCCAGAAACAGATAATTATGAGTCACCAACTTTAGCCATAAATTTTGGGACACTTATGAAAAAATGTTGTGACTTAGCATATATTAATCTTGTTCAGATTGAAAACACAAGCGATGAGAGAAAAGAACTTAAAATATTAAAAACTCTTTTAGAATCCCAATGGTGTGATGAAGTTTCTGCTCAAGCATGTACCAATTTAAATCAAAATAAATGGAATAAAGAAGAACTTTTGCCGCTTACTAACGACCTCAAGAAACTTAATATTTTTTTGCAAACATCTGCAGAAGAATTATTTCACAAATTGAAATTAGATGAGTATGATTTTAAGACCTATAATTCATTAAAAGACACACTGTATGCGCAAGTCATTCTTCTTAACAGACGGCGACCAGCAGAGGTGGCTCAGCTAAAGGTCCAAACGTTTAAATCTATTAATTTAGGGGGTGAAAATGATAACGAATTTGAAAAATGTTTAACTGAAGCTGAAAAAATTTTATTAAAAACTTACAGTCGTTTAGTTATAAGAGGTAAGCGTGGAAGAGGTGTTCCTATATTGTTATCACCATCAATGAAAATGCATTTTGATTTAATTTTGCACTGTAGAAATAACTTTACAATTGAAAGTGACTTTGTATTTCACACCACTGGAAGAGGATTTGTTGATGGAACTAAAATTATTCATAAATATGCCAAGAAATGTCAGTTGGAGAGACCTGCGAGTATAACAGCAACAAAACTTCGAAAGCATTTGGCCACCATTACTCAACTTCTTCAATTTTCCAATAATGATATGGAGCAATTAAGCAAATTCATGGGACACACATTACAAACACATTGCAATTATTATCGTTTGTCTGACAAAGTATATCAAACGGCTAAGATTTCTAAACTTTTACTGTTAATGATGGAAGGCGGAGCTGAAAAATATAAAGGCAAAACATTAGACGAAATTGATATTAATTTAGCTCCTCTCACTGACGCGGAAGAGGAAGAAATGGAAAATATCTTGAAAACTAATGATAATCTAAACGTAGATTGCGGGATTCCATCTACTTCAGCTAACGTCGATAATAATAAAGAATCTCATAAAAAATTGGGCAATTTAAAAAAGAAAATATTTATTGATAGACGACGACCATGGACAAAACAAGAAAAAAGCATTATCGCAGAATACTTTTCCGACAACATTAAAAAAAGAAAGCCTCCCATTAAGGTAGAAGTGCAACACCTTATTGAAGAATATCCCGAGGTATTTAAAGAAAGAAAATGGACATGTATTAAAGCTGTAGTTTATAATATGTATACAGAAAAACTTAAATACTAAACACCCATTTTCAAATATTTTTAGTTGATTTTTAATTTTTTTTCACTGTTTTGAAAGACTTTCTTGTTTTAGTTTTGATCTGATCTGTATCACAATATTCTTATGTTTGTACCTACTTTTGATATTAAATTAAAGCCATACTTTGCTGATGTATTCCTTTTTTTTTTAATCTAAATCGCCGTTAATAAATGCTCATATTTTTGACTTTTATAAACTGGAACGTATGTGACGCCTTCGCTGTTAAAATAATCTGTAGATAGAACGTATTGTTTACATATTTTAGGATACGTATAATTAGGGCAAAGTAAAAATGTACTGCTTCTGACTCTCACGCAAACACATACAAACATTTTCCTAAGGAATCCTATTTTACTTAAAACTGGCAACATCTCTTAGGCTCAGGTTTGTGCATATACATGCATGTTTGGGTTCAGAATTGGCTGAAATAACAAAGGGTTCAGGATTGTGCCATTTATAGGTAAAATCCCCATTTATATATCTTTGAAAATATTAAAATATTCTTTTGTATATATAGATTTTTAAAATCCCCGCTAGAATTAATGAATATAAGCTTGTAATAGGCAGCTCTAAATACTCTAGATATAGGAGGTTCAGGATTGTATGGTTTTTCAGATGGTTCAGGTTTGGTATAAAGATGTATATATATATATATATATATATATATATATATATATTATATATATATATATATATATACATATATATATATATATATATATATATATATATATATATATATATATATATATATAAATTAAGGATCACTCGAAGAGTGGTGGGTTTATAGAAAAACCAATATGAGTGTGTTACCTCAAAAATACATGTAGCAGTCAACGTTATTAAATACGTAAAGAAGCTTACGACGTAAATAAACGCTACTTGTGCGAACGGCACTCAGGTTTTGGTAGGAGAGCTGGGGTCGTGGATAAGTAATAGATAAGGGGGTGGAATGGGGCAACTACACAAAATGAAATAAAGGAGTCATTAATCTTTTGGGATAAACAAAATAAAAATAAACAGGAAACAGCTCAAGGAATTTAATATAGGGCGCCACTTGAGGTGCCTAATTACACCTATCAGAACCACTAGTTGTAACTAGAAAAATAATTAGAAAGCATCAAAAACATATCTTTTTCAAACTCAAGAAAAAGGTTAGTTCAAAAAAGATAAAATGTTAAGAAAACAAAATTCAACATTTATTTTTCTGTCACCACAAACAGTTACAAAACAAATGATAATTACAAAAACAATGTTGCTATCGGTTTACAACTCTAGACGGTGGGGACACTATAAGAACTTACATTATTAATAAATTGAAATCATATAGATCTTTCAATGCAGTTTATACATTAAGGTCAACTTTAAAAAAAAACAAAACAAATTCAAAACTTATTGGTTAGTTATGTGTATAAAAATAAGTAATTATTATGACAGCCAAATCCTAATTTTTATAATTTTACTTATTACAATTTTTCAACTTGTCATGAAAGCAATTATTAATGATAAATGTCTATTTTTACTTTAAAAAAAATTTACCTAAAAAAAGTACCTGACTTCACTAAATATTAGTTTTGGGGCTGGAACTGGTTTTCTAAACACTGCAAAATAACACAAATGCGTCTCCAAGTCTCAGAATGGTCTGGAATGACCAGGGACAAACAAATAGACGAAGGAAGTTGAAGTTGGGCTGGATCATCGGGATTCGGGTCAAAAAAAATTGCAAACTTCTAAGCTTGGATTTTTAAAACTTCATTGAAAATACGATGGCCTCTTATATCGTTGTAACACCTTACAAATCTTCCATTTACGACATAATACAACACATTATAACTTTCCACAAACAGGATCTGTCGACTTTCTGAAGATTACACGCCGAGCTCTTAACTGCTACCACACTACACATTTTCCCATGACAAAAGACAAAAAAAAACGAAAAAACATTACGAATTTGAAGAAAAATTCGGACTCCAATAAAACTACAAATGCTCTTAACAGCGGTTTCACCGAGAGTAAAAATTATCTTTTAAAATTGATCGCATAACTTAAAATAACAAACACTTGACAGGAATTAAAACGCAGTTTCAGGCGGTTTGACGATCAAAGGAATATCGAAGAACTTGGACATAAACAAACAATAAAATGATTTATCAACACAAAAATCGACTTGGCGACGTGAAAAGAACGAAATAATTTGGTGTTTAAATACGTACAAATCGGAAATTGAAACACATTAAAAAACATTCTGCAATTTTTCAAACATTTATGAGGGGTGTTTAATATATCACCTATACGAGGGGATTTCAATATATTTTAAAGAATCAATGAAGTTGAAAATGCTACAACATAAGATCACACTTTCAACAGTATAATATTATTTAAATTTAATTTTTACTTTAGTTAACATTATTGAAGTGATTAAGAGTTTGCTATAATAATATTAAAAGGTGTAATGAAGTTACAACAATTAGCTTCCAACGCTTACAAGAGGCACCCGACAAAAGGGAGCCCATTTCACAAACACCAAGGTATCACGTGAAAAAAACTTGAAAAGTGTCCTTGAAATCACAACATGACAGACAACAAGGCAAGTTGCCAACCGCTAACGGAATAGAGCGGAAAGTTTAAAAAATATGATTTATTAGGTGAAAACCTAGTCTGTACGAACCAATAAATGAAAGAAAAAGGTGCTTAAGAACACCATTTTCCCCTCAGGGATTGGCTCGGAGACAAATGAACAAACACGTGAGGTCGATCCCTAAATATCGTATATAAGAGTCTAAGTTGTAGCTGGTTAGCTAGCCACAGGTGAAGATTTAATTCAACTTCCAACAGTCCAAGGTTCATAATAATTTGGAACTGAGAAATTAATAAGAATTCTATGAATCAATTTAATTCAAAAATTTCATTAATCAATAAAATATTAGTTGAATATCTATCTTTATTACGTGAAGTAAAGTAAGAGAATTTTATTTTATTTGAATTTATTTAATAATGAAAATATAAATAGAAACACACTTTAGGGGACAATTTTTAAAGTAAACAACATATTAAGATTAATTCTGCAATATTAATGCATGATAAATTTGGCTCAAGTTACTAATGGCCGTTCTCTTATTCAGAGCGTTAGGATGTTTGAGTATCGAGCACGTTTCCAAAAACTGCCTTTTTACGAGATTGCGTTCGTTGCCAAGAATCTCAACTTCATTAAAGTTAACTTTGTGATTAGTGTTAATAGCATGCTGGGCAAAAGCACAAGTATGCTTAGATAAGTTAATATAACTGCGGTGTGCCGTAAGACGCCCTCTCGGTGGTCTTTCTGTCTGACCGATGTAGCACGAGTCACACTCGGCACAAGATATGTGATAGATGACATTTACTTGTTCCAAAAGGGACAAGGGTGTTTTTTCTTTTAGAAAACAAATTTCTGACAGTCTTGGCATTCTTAACTGCAATTTTAACAGGTACATTATTATGTTTGTACAGTTTAATAAGTTTTTCTGTAATTTGAGGGAAATAAGGTAAAGAGAAGTAATGGATAATTGGAGTCCCAAGTAAAGTAGTGGGCAGATAAGTGTTATTAATTTGAATTATTTGATATTATTCTAAGTTGGTCACCATTGGGTATGTCATTTAATGAAAAACCATATCTTTGTAAATAAAGGTATTTATTAATGAGGGAAGATGGGTAGGAGTTCTCAATTTATATGTTCCTAAGTAATTGAAGGGATTCCCTTAGATTAACCGGATGTGTTAGTCTATTCAGCCTGCAGCTTAAAGATTTAATAAGGTTTAATTTATATTTAAAAGGGTGACAAGAGTGGTAGTTGAGAAACCTATTGGAGGTCATTGGTTCCCTATACCAACTTGTGGTTAAGGTTTTACGTCCCATTCTAATGACACGCATGTCTAAGAAGGGAATACTATTGGCGATGGGGTCCTCAAATTCAACAGTGAACTGTAAGTGAGGATCAAACTCAATAAACAAAGACAAGGTAGCCTGTATCTTGTCTGGAGATAAGGCTAGTAATAGGTCATCAACATACTGCTTAATAAACGGGATTTGGAAGTCTAAAAAACCCAAACGGTCAGATACTAGATCATCCAGTACAAAATTAACTAGGATGGGAGAAATTAAGGAACCAATCCAATCCAAGTTGTCCCAAATAATTGTAGGTAATATTTGTCATCAAAGACCAAAAAATTTGTGTCAAATAATAATTGCAACAGTTCAGCAAATACATCTCAGGATACAGGACAGTTAGGTTGGATGGAGTTCCAGTAATTTCTTAGGGAGTAATAACACTAGAGAGAGGTAAGTTAGTGAAAAGAGATACCACATCAAAACTCACTAAAATGTAACCTTGTAGAAGTTCAAAGTTATTAATAAATTCACTAAAGTGAAAAGAATCAATAATATTAAAGTTATTCTTCTTTAAGTTCCATCTTCTATCGAAGGTTAGAATGTCAGTTAAAAATTTTGAAATATTTATATTAGGTGAATTAATTGAGGAAACAATAGGCCTCATGCTCAATGTAGGCTTATGTATTTTCATTAAACAATAAAGTCTGGGAGCATACCCTACATAATTATGTAAAAAATTTCAAGAGGTTGATCTATTTTTAACTTTTTAAATGAGTAATAAATTTATTTATTTTATTAGTGAATTAACAACAAGGGTTGGTAGAGAGAGGTTGATAGTATCTATCATCATCTAACAACGATTGACTAAGATTGATATATTGATCTCTATCCATGGGTACAGTGGCATTCTCTTTATCACTAGTAAAAACGACAAGATTAGGGTGGGTTTTTAAAAACGATACCGTTTCCCTGTAAATCTTATCTAACTCCGATATGGGTTGTCGAGGGCGACAGAAGGTTGTCGAGGGTTGTCGATTAGAAAAATTCAACAGAATATTGTTGGAAGAAGACCTAAGAAATATAAGGTCAGAATTGTCTGTATGAGACAAAATATTTTTAACATCTGCGAAGATTCTACTAACAGAATAATCTTTGAGGTTTGGCTGTAAGCCAAATTTAGGACCCAAGAATAACAACTTGAGAATGTCCTGAGGAACCTCAATATTGGATAAATTTTTAATCCACTTAGGAGTGAATGCACAAAATTAACTTTTTTATGTAAAGATGACTCAAAAGTATCCAACAAATTGTCAGGAAGGTGATTAGCAAGGAAAGCAGTGACATTATTGATTTGAGAAATAATAAACTAAATATCAGTGTGAACCTTAGACATATGGAAATTAAGTAATCGTGCCTTCACCTGTCTGTTCAAAGCCTGGCTTTTGCGGTATAGTGTTTCAAAAAGTCATATAAGGTTGAATGTTCGAATAATTAAACTTTGATAGTATACAAGGCAACTATCGAACACAGTGATTAATTAAATCTTGCCCAAGTACTTTCGATCAATAGATCATCTACAGGGGCATTTCGTCAGTTGTGGCCTATCCGACATGAGTAGAATGTCATACATGTAAATTTGTACATAACAATATAATATACAAAGACAAACAAACATTTTAAAATTTTTAAAAAGGAGAAGCTACATGTTATATAGAAGCCGGAGACAGAATCTTCTGTCTTTCTAACCTTCCCTTGTCAACCTTCTAATGTTGATGAAAGTATGTTGGAAGTGGTATGTATGATAAATCTTGGGATCTTATTAGTACTCCTGCACTCTAGAAGAAAAGTTCTTTTTGCTTCTGCTGTTGCTAGTTTCTCTGTTAGGTGGGTGCATATTTTTAGCTTCTTCACTGCTCGTTCTTCATGGATGCGCCTGGTGCTGGCATAAAACCCCTCTGTAACAGAAAGCATCCAGAAAAGGAGTACGACCGTTAATCCAATATAAATTAAGAGTGAAGAGTGGTGGGTTCTTCGGTCAAAAGGTGGAGAAAAAAGACAAAAAAGGTAGCTACTTTATCTATTTATTGAAGACGTTTCGCTCTCTAATCAGAAAGAATCATCAGTTCCTCTAAAAAGAATAATACGAAAAACCACACATCCCTAGAAAAGTCAATATAAGTGTGTTACCTCAAAAAGACATGTTGAATTCAATGTTATAATATGTAAATACGTAAAGAAGCTTAAGACGTTAGACAATAAATATTTTTGTATGTTGTATAAGCAATTAATTGAAACTAATACAGTTTACAAATTAACTTAAACTTAGAACAGCAAAAGACGATGTGGTTATTGTACATGTAATTTAAAAAGTATGTAAAAAAATTTATGTAAAAACAATTAGTTTGTTAGCCAATTAGCCAAATGTTCGTTTGAAATTTCTAAATCTTCGTATCTTAAAATATAAACATTATTAACTGAAGTGTTTGTGTGTTTTTCGTTTTTTTTTTTTTAAGTTAGTTTTAATTGTTATATATGTACTGTAAATTTTACAGTACATATATAACAACGATAATATACTACATATTGAGTTGTAAGTTATGCACTATTAACACCTGTATAACTTATAAACTCTTGTCATCTGTTGTATTTTAGAGAACTGATAAACCTTTAGAAATATAAAGTGAAACGTCTTTGATTAAACTAATGAAGTAGGCGACTTCTTTTTTTATTTGCCAACCTAAATGACCGATTAAACCTCTGAATTCACTAGTTAAATACTTTTGAAATTCACTAAAATCCTTAAGAAATCACAAAAAAAATAAGGGTATTCAAAAGCCACAAAAAAATTACAAACGACCCCAAAATCCGAACTACATCTACATCATCTATAATATCATCTCGTCGTACGTCGAGTCGAGTGGAAGTGCGAATACACACAATGCGACATCTATCCAGATAATGCAAAGGCAGAAAACTAGAGAAAAGCGCCTTTAAAAAAAGAAAAAGAGGACACAAGGTGAATGTCTCATTACTCAGGATATTCACACAAAGTAATAGTTCCAAGATAAAACAGTACAGAGTGTTTGGTGATAATTAAATTTGGGGTGTAGGGTTAGTCTCTGGTCAGCACCAACTCTCCTCACCATAAGTCATGGCTGTCGAAAAATCTAAGGAGATACGTTTCTCAAGGCAAGGCTGAATTGTGCTACTGAATGTGTGTGTGCATTGTCTTCATGGCTTCAACCCTAAATTAGCTTGAATCTTTTCAGTACAACTAAATACATCCGTTTTTGAAGGAACATTATTACCCAACGCATGTATTATTTTACAGCGAATTCGTATAGTATTTAAATTTTTTCCCACACATAATTTTATTACAGCATCATGTTAAATTTACTCTATTAAAGAAAATAAAACGAGTTCCTAATAAGAACCGATATATTTAATAAAGTTATACTACTACTAAGGATTTCCAGAGTTTTCATTGTCTTCCTTCACTCAACCGTTTTCTCGAATTTTCCCTGTCATTCCAGTCTTCATCTCGGAGGGTTCTTTTCTCTATAGCCTCGTCGATTTCGTCTCTGAATGACATTCGGGGTCTTCCTCTCTTTCTTCTTCCGATCGGGCTCCATTCTGTGATTTTGTTTATCCAGCGCCCTCTGTCCGCTCTTCTGACGTGGCCGTACCAGGATAGTCTCTTCTTCTCTATACAGTCGATTATGTCTGATTGCACTCCCATTCTCCGCTTAATCTCTGCGTTTCCAATTATGTTTTTTTTTGTAAGTCTACAGCTTCTCCATAGGAACTCCATTTCTACTGCTCTTATTCTATCTCTATTTCTCTTGTTTATTGTCCAGTTTTCGGACCCATATGTCAGGATACTTCTTGTCATTGTATTATATATTCTCTTTTTTGTCTTAATCGTAATGTTCTTATCCCACAGCACTGAATTTAGTTGTCTTATACAGTTTCTTGTTTGTCTTAGTCTGTTGTTTATGTCTTATTCTGTTCTTCCCTGGTTCGATATTATGGTTCCTAAATACTTGAATTTATCTGTTTCATTTACTTGTCTTCCCTCGTCTATCTCTAGGTTTCTCATATCCTTGTTTTCTGTTGTTAGGTATACGGTTTTCTCTAAGTTTATTTCCATTCCGTGGTTTTTATATTCCTCTTCTAGTTTTCTGAGCATAAAGCTGAGATCTTCTTTATCTTATGCGATGACTACTTGATCGTCGGCAAAACTTAAGGTGTATAGGTATTCGTCTCTTACTGGTATGCCGATTCCTTCGCACTTTCTCCTCCATGGTTTGAGTGTCTTTTCCAAGAATATTTTAAACAGAGTAGGGGACGTAGCACAGCCTCGTAGAAGTTCTTTTGTCGTCTTAAATGGATTGTAGGCTTTATTTCCACATTTAATAGCTACTTTGTTTTCTTTGTACAGTGCTTTAACTGCTTTTATTAGTGTTTGTCCGATTCCGAGATCATTCATTGCTTCCCATAATTTGACTCTAGGTATTGAGTCATATGCTTTCTTTAGATCAACAAACGCCAGATGGACCGGTCTACCTTTTGCCATTTTGTTCTCTATCAGTTGTTCTAATTTGTACGTATGATCTAGGCATGATTTTCCTACTGTGAACCCTGCTTGGTCTTCTCCAATTTTTCCTATTATTTCAGTTTCTAGTTTTTCCTTAATAATTTTCCCGTAAAGTCTACCTACCGACGATATTATACTAATTCCTCTGCAGTTTTCACATTTTTTCCTGTTTCCTTGCTTATGTATGGATGTGATGTATGCTTGTGTCCATTCCGCAGGTATTTCCTCTCCATTTAGTCCTCTTTCGAACATTCTGTGTAGCATGCGGAATAACTTTTCCGTTCCGTTTTTAATTAGTTCGTTTGGTATCCCTCCGGGTCCTTTGGCTTTTTTGTTCTTCAATGTCTTGATTGCCCTCTTGACTTCTGTCAGACTTATTTATATTTGGTCGTATGTCCCATTTCCTGCATGTTCTGTATTCTCTTCCTGAAATTGGGGACGGTTTTCTGTAAGTAGTTCTACGTAGTATTCTTGCCACTCGTTTTCACTAATTTTGCCGATCTGGGTTTTCTCTGTCTTCTCTGTCTCTGGGTTCGTTGGAGTGCTTTTAATATTCGCCATGATTCTGAATTTCTCATTCCTCCGATATGTCGTTCTATCTCTGTGCATGCTTGTTCCTATCGTTCGTTCTTTTCATTTGTTACTCTTTTCTTTACCTCTCTGTTTTTCGCTCTATATAGGTCTAAGTCTTCCTGTTTTTTGGTGTTTAGGTATTTTATGTGTAGTTTTTTCTTCTCTTTTATACATTTCAATGTGTTTTCCCTTAATTTGATATTCTGATGGGTATTCCTTTGGTCGTCACCTCCAAGAGCTTCTAAGGCCGCTGAAATGAGGCAGGTTTTTATGTGTTCGTGCATTTCATCTAACGTGTCATATCTGAATTCTTCTAGTTTTTGGTCTAGTCTTCTTTTGTATAGATCTTTTATTGATTCTTCCTGTAATAGATGTAATTTGAGCCTCTTATCGTTTATTGTCGTTCCCGTTGTAAAAATCGATGTATGTTTTTGTTTTGTCCAGATATAGGGGAATTCCATCCATGCCACCACAAGTTTGTGATCTGTTCCACACTATGCCCCTCTTTTCACTCTGGTGTCTTTCACTTTGATGGAGCTTTTGTGGTTCATAATAATGTAGTCAATAATGAATCTTAGTTTTCTTGACTCTTGAGTCCATGTGTACTTATGTATATTTTTGTGTTTGTAGAATCCGTTTATAATTTTCAAATCATTTACTTCACATAGTTCTATCAATCTTTCTCCGTTGTCGTTAATTGTGTCTTCTCCAAATGGACCAACTGTTTTGTCATTGTCTTTTCTTGCGACACTTCCATTTAGATACCCCACTATTATTATTTCTTGTTTAGGTTTTCTCTTATCCATTTGTTCCTGAAGTTGTTCGATAAATCGTTCTTTCTCATTGGCTGAACTGTCTTCCGTTGGACCGTATGTTGCTAGTATTATAATTTCTCTGCCATACATCTTGATTTTCAGTTTGGCAATTTTCTCGTTTATGGGTTTCCAATCGTCTATAGATTTTTCCCATTTCTTCTTTAGTTAATAAAGTTATAAATTTGTATTTTCTATTAGAAGTTTTCATCCATTCAAGTATTTTTAAAAAAGCGTGCCGGGTTTCTTCTTATAAAAACTTTGGTTTACTTACAATTACCGCTGATACTCTTGTTCTTTTTCATACATTCCAACAACTTTCTTAACTTAACATCTTAATAGAGACGCTGAACAAATATTTTCATTAAAATATCTTGAAATTGCGAAAATATATCTTTGTCGCCTGCTTATTAATAACAATGTTCATTATAAGACTCTAAAAACATCATCAATATTCATAAGAGGTTTTTATTTCTTAGTAATAAGGTACATGCTATGATCATAAATATTATTACTGCTTTAATGACAAAGGTAAATACGTCAATGTTTATTTTTTACTATTCCTACAATGATTTTCAAATATAGTAGTTGTAACAGAAGTAAAAGGTTGGATGGAATTTGATCGAGGTGATAAAGTTATTTTGTTACCGGTCCTAAGAACATTGCGTCTAAATTATTTATTTATACAGAGTGGCACTAAGACTCTATCTTTTATTGAAATATTACTGAGATTAAAAAAAAGGAAGTCCAGAAATAAATTTCACCACCATTATATTTGTTATGATTCTTGAATGCTGTAAATGTTGGAATACATTCGACAAAAAAAATTGCAACAAAAACCCAAATGATTATTCTATAATTAGATATAGATAGTTTGCAGTGTAATTAGTGATTAGTGATTCAGCGAAATTAAGTACAGCATTTTTTTTTATTTAATAATAATAGTCGCTTCAACCACCTGGGTCATTAGCGACAATAGTTTACATTAGTTACTACATTATATTAAATTATATAAAGATGTTTCTTTTAGAAATCTAATTAAGTTTTTAGTATTTAAATGTTCACCTAATACTGTTTTTAAGTCACTGGAAATATTGTTATTTTGACTGTTAACTGTATATTTTCCACATTCTGTTACGAGATGTTTAACAGTAATATTGACTTGACAGTAATCACACACTGGAATGTAGGGATGGCGGTTTTTGACAAAACACCGGTTTTCGGTTATACCGGTTTTTTTTTGCTTACGGTTTAACCTGGCGGTTATAACCGGCCAAAAAAACCGGTTTTTCCAAAAACCGGTTTTTTGGTTTTTTTAATCAAATAGATTACAAAGTTACATTTACAATAAATGCACTTTAGTTTGCGATATTTCATTCGACTCGATATCAATATTATCAAAATTAGTACTATCGAAAGAACATCAATATCAATATAAATAAGACACAATTTTTAATAAAACCATTTTATTCTATTATTATATTTATTTATTATTCTATTATTATTATATATTTATTGATTAATATTAAATATAATACTACTGCTCAACAGAGAGCGCTGAAATAATTCAGGTTCTATTGTCATTGAATATATTATGAGAGTAGAATATAATATGCAATTATCGTATTCAATTATTGATGCAAATTTAATTTACCATTTAAAAATATAATCCTTTAAAATATCCACCAATTTTCCTCTCCCAAACTCAAAAAATTCCTCAACCATTGCAATTTATAAAAAATTTCCCAGACTGTTTCGAATGGGATTTAAAAAAATAATATCACCACAAATATTTTACTTAAAAATAAATTGGATAATGCTACTATCTACTATATATAATGCTATTGGATAATTTACTACCATCAAAAAAAAATTATCATGTATTACTTTTAACACGTTTGTATATTTGTATATTAGGTACATTTTAACTCATTTATTACTTCTTGTCGTTTTAAAAACGTAGGGAAATTCTTGGAGATTCGTATTCGTAATCAGTGATTCGATATTCACAGTCAGAACATTATTTTTGGTAATCAGCAAAAGCCATTCACCCACTTTCAATGTCAAGAGTCAAGTGTGAAAAATATATGATGTTTCTTATGTAAATATTATGATTTTAAATACCTTTTCAACGAAATATTATAGTAAAACTTAATTGTTTCTGGGTGATATGAGTTTGCAATTTTAGTTTGCTTCTGTGTTTATAAAATAAAATAAAGTTTGAATTATGGTTTTGTTTGAAATAATTACTTGAGAATAATAATTATGACTGGGATCCAAAATAATACATAACCTAATCACCGTAAAAACCTAATAACCGGTTTTTACTTTAAAAATAAAAAACCGGTTATACCGGGACAAAAAAACAACCGATAAAACCGGTTATTGCGAAGTAAAAAACCGGTTTTCGGTTAAAACCGGTAGGTTTTTCCCATCCCTACTGGAATGTCTTCTTTACTTATTAGGTGTTTATGAGTAATATTGGTATGACCTAATCGAAGTCGAGAAATTTTGACTTGGTCAGCTCTTTTTAAGTTTACTAGGCGCCACGGTTTCACTGTCGATTTAATTTCTTTTAATTTAGATTCCGATAAGTTCCACTTATTTTGCCACGCACTAATCACTTTTTCTTTAACGAACTGTTTTATATCACTGCAGATAGTCTTTGACACTACTATAGCTTTGTAAACAAGGTAATGTACAAGGTAATGAAAACGCAGACAGAGGTCTGCGTTTTCATTACCTTGTATTCCCGTGTGAGATGGAACCCACATAAATTTGATTTCTGAACCAGATTTTTGTAAGGCAGCAACTTCTTTCTTGACAAGTAAGGCTATAGGGTTCTTAGTATATAGTTGACCGATTGTTGTTAAGGAGTTTAGAGAATCTGTGATAATGACGGAAGAAGAATGGTTTGTACTTTTGATATGAATGAGGGCTTGTAATATTGCATATAATTCTGCTGTGTGTATAGAAGTGGCTGGCATTAATTTAAATTGGGAAGAGGAATATGGAGTGACAAATGCTGCTCCTACGTCATTTGCAGATTTGGAGGCATCTGTATAAAAGCTTTTCCCGTAAGTCTCGAGTTCCTTTAAACATGACTGTCGGATTACAGTGGGTGATGTATCTGATTTGTTATATTGAAGTAGCGTCGTATTGATTTCGGGAATCATGATTAACCAGGGAGGTGGAGTTTTTACATTTGAAGGAAAGAGGTCAGAAATTTGGAGTTGTAGATCTTTTAAATTTCTTCGAACTCTTTCGTAGAATGGTGGATCGAACCTACTTTTGTTATAAGCTTCTAGGTAACGGTCCGTAAATGCATTTTAAAATACTGGGTGGAATTTGTTGCTGGCGACTGATGCTGCATACGAAAGGCATAAATAATTTCTTCGTAGACTAAGAGGTGGCTCTCCTGTGAGGCATTGGAGTTTCTTAACTGGTGTGGTTCTAAATGCACCTATGGCAATGCGAAGTGCTGTGTTCTGAATGACTTCAAGTTGCTTGGTAACATGTTTTTTAGCGGAGGCATACACAATAGCCCCATAATCTATTTTTGATCTAACGAGTGACTTATAAATATTTAATAACGTGGTTTCGTCGGATCCCCATTTTTTATTTGATAATGTTTTCATTACATTTAATCCATTTTGGCAAGACTTTTTCATTTCTAAAATATGTTGTTTCCATGTTAGTTTTTGGTCAAATACCATTCCGAGAAAATTAATTTTTTCTGAGAATTTGAGCAGCTCGCCATACAGTTTTAAAGATGTTCTCTGTGGTCGGTGCCTTCTTGAGAAAAGCATGCATTTTGTTTTTGGTGGGGAGAATTGCACGCCTACTGACATTGACCATATCTCTAATTTATAAATAGATTCTTGTAAGTGTTTTTGAATCATTCTCATATTCTTGCCCTTTGCAAATAGAACCAGATCGTCGGCATATAGTCTTCCCTTAACTAGCGGGGAGCAGTGATCCAGTATATCGTTGATAGCCACGAGAAAAAGAGTTGGGTTTATAACTGACCCCTGAGGTGTTCCGTTTTTCTGAATTTTTTTTTATGAAGAGGAATTATCGTCACGAACAGAGAAAGCTCTTGACTGAAGAAAGTTTTCTATGAATCTTAGCATATTACCCCTGATTCCCCATTTGTGTAATTTTGATATAATATTAAATCTCCAAACCGTGTCGTATGCCTTGGTGATATCGAAGAATACTGCGATGGTCTCTTGATTATTTGCAAAACCTTCGTGTGTCTCTGACTCTAATTTTTTCTAGAACTTTGCATGCTACATTAGTGAGTGATATTAGACGGTACGAGTCTATATTTGTTCTGTCTTTGTTGGGTTTGATCAGAGACTGATTTGTCCAAATAAAATTGTACAATTTTAATAGCCAAGACCTTCCATTTTCTGGTAGGTTTAACAAAAAAATTAATGTTATACCGTCTGGACCTGGAGCGGAATTTTTATTTGACATTAGGGCATCCTTGAGTTCTTGCATTGTAATCGGTACATTAAGTATATTATACTCGTGAGAGTGGTACTCCAACTTTGTTTTCTCTGCGCTTTCTTTCTTAAGCTTAAAGCCCGGTGGACAGTTATCGTTACTTGAATTGGTCTCCAATTCACTGGCGAATAGTTCAGCAATTTCATTTCGGTCGGTTATAATTTTGTTATCTTTTGCTAGGAAAGGTATTTTGTTTGAACATTTTTTTTTTCAGATATTTTTCTCATATTTCGCCACACTTTACTTGCTGGGGTAGAACTATTTATACTTGAAATAAATTTTTGCCATGACGTTTTCCTGCATTTTTTAAGAATATATCTAGCTTCCGCTCGACATCTTTTGTATTCTGCCATAGTTTCATTGGTTTTATAATGCTTAAACCTATTGAAAGCTCTTTTATATGTTTTTACGGCTTCTTTGCATTCTGAGGACCACCATGGTAAAGGTTTATATTATTTTTGTGTTTTTGTATTTCCAATATGATTTTCTGCTGCTTTGTTGATTATTGATATGAAGGTATTTAGGTCTTTATTGATATGAAGGTATTTAGGTCTTTATCTATGTCATTAAGGGTAACATCTTTTATGCTGTTTATTTTATTTTGTACATATTTTGTAAAATTTTCCCAATTTGCATTTTTAATATTCCATTTTGATGTAGTAGTAGCAGTACTAGAGTCTTTTTGTTGTTGTAACGCAATAAGTACAGCATTGTTCATTAATATTATAATATTTAAGACAATTTGGGATAATAAAATTCTATTTGTGCGGTATAAAAGTTATTCTAAAAAGATATAGATTTAATAATCGTATTTTTGTTTACACTTCAGTACGTATTTGCGACCATATTAGGAATTTTGACAATAGTACTGGATTTTCCTATAATCTCGTAGACGGTACATTTGTAGAGTTTCTATAACTTTCTAATTTATATGGAAATTTTGTAGAAGACAGGCGATGGTATAATTACGAAGAGATGGTTTTGTTTTCAATTAAACTCCAAAACTAAACTTCAAAATTTCGAATCGAATGCTAGCGTTTTAAATGCTTATCTAAAAATGACAACTGACATGTGTAATGCAGAGGAAATTAAGATTGTTTTTTAAATTCTAAACAAATTTTGAAACATTTAAATTTAAAATAAAATGGGAAATGTATCAAAGACGGTCTAAAATTAAATTCCATAAATCTTTGGTCGAATAGCATACATGTTTCAATTGGATAAAGATCCAAAAATGGTTTAATTGCCAAATTACAGGCCAACGTTGAAAAAACTTTTTGTTAAAAATACCTCTATCTTATCTATTTTAGTGTGCTAACACCGAATATCGTACTAAAAATGCTGCATCGCCCACATTATTTCACAATTTCTAACATTTAAAATTGCATAATTTCATTTTGTTTTATTAAACAAGTAGAAAAATCTAATGTTAATTGGTTGGAAGCACTGTTAATTAATTGTACAACACTCTTTGTTCTTATTTCTCTTTAGTAAAAGCTGCTTTATTTTAATAAACAAACTTTTCAGTGTTTTTTAATATTTATACGTTTTGACTTTGGCAAGTCGCGAATGTCAAAACTGTTCATATACATTTTGTGGTGATTTTGTTATTAAAAAACATCAAAAAAACATAACTGACTTTCCAAAAAAGGTGTATTTTGCATATTTTGGTCTAAAAGGTGATAACTAAGACAAAGGTTAGGTTCCTCACAATGTATGTTATGTTTGTGTTGAGAATTTAAGGAAGTTATCGAAGAAAGAAAAATATGCTTTCAGATTTACGGTGTTTATGGATGGAAAGAGCAAAAATATAGTTCAAATGATTGTTATTTTTGTACTGTCGGTGTTTCTGGTTAAATATAATTAAGTATCGATCCATCCGGTAGAGCATGGACCTAAACTGGTAGTCCCTGAGCCTCCTCTACGTATTGATGATATTTTAAATACGAGTGAATCAGAATTTGATGAAAGTGGTCCAAGAAGTAATGGTGAATATCAGTATTCTTCAGAAAATGTACACCAACAGTTGTTTACACAAGCTGAGTTAGATGACCTAGTACGAGATTTGGGAAAAAAAAGAAAAATCAGAATTGCTTGGCACAAGATTAAAAAAAAAAGAATTGGTTACAGATACAGAGATCAACAGATTGTTTAGTTGTTTAGATATGAAGGTGATTTGGTTTACTGTCATGATATTGGTGATATAATGAATGACTTTCTTATTGAGTATAATAAGGATGATTAGAGGCTTCTTATAGACTCTTTAAAAGCAAGTACTCTTAAGGCTTATCCTCGATAATTGTAACGGTAAAATTCAGAGAGATGTCTATTTCAAAAATATCTTTTTTTACAAAAACAAAATCCATTCACGAAGAATATTCTAAACGTCATCTTGTACTAGAGGTAAGCTTTATACCTACCTTATACAACCCCCTATTGTGTAAAGTCTTGGGTCTATACAATAAACGACTGGGCGGCCTTCTATTCAGTGTGGTTTTGAAATAATGTTGAATAAAAAGATTCATGAAATTAAAATGAAAGAATTTACGTCTATTAGTAGAAGTGCGATTTATAAAATTAGTACTTGAAGCATAAATCGCGGGAGGAATATGTGCATCAGTTTTCAAATATTTATTATTTATTATATAATTTCTAAATTGAACCACTTTCACTTCTTTAGTTAACAATGTATCTGTTTTGACAACTAAATAGGTAATTAGACAAAATAATTATTAATTTCAAAACAGGAGTTTAAAGAATTAGAAAGAGTTAGCCCGGGCCCAGTTAAATGGTCAAGCTTATTCCAGTGGAAGCAATAAGGAGGATTATTTTTCGTTTTGGCACAGCTGACATGCTCTCTCTAGTACTACAACCCATGAAACTGTGGTAAAAAGCATGCTTTATTTATACGGTTGTGAAACACGACGATTAACAGAGACAGATTAATATCGAAGAAAGATATCTCGTCGAACTTAATGCAATAAAATATGAGAATAGAAGGTACAGTCATGGATGGCATACAACGAAAGCAGCTCAAATGGGTACAGGTCCAATAAATGAAAGACAAGAGACTCCTAAAACAAGTACCTGTATGAACACCTACCGTAATCCAGAAGAGAGGATTACCTTAGAAAACACGGATGGAAGGAATAAGAAACTTAATGAGCTCGAAAGAACTTAAAGAACAATGGAACAACCGAATTGAATGAAAAATGAACGTCGGAAGACATTTTATAAGGATTATATCATATTATAGGTACATTTTTTGGACTAAAAATAAATTTGAAGAAAACCGAGTTCATGGTATTTACAAAAGCACAAAGCATCAAAGTTAAGCTAGTACTAGATAATACAGAAATTGAACAAATATCTTTGTACAAATACCTTGGAGCATGGATCACAGAAGATACTGATTAGACAAAAGAAATAAGATGCCGCATTGGAATTGCACGGTCAACTTTAAATAGAACGAGAAAACTTTTTTGTAATCGAGATATCAATATATCGCTCCGGATAAGAATGCTTTGATGTTATATTTTCTTTACCGTTTTATATGGGATTCAAGCTTGGTCACGGATCGCAAAACAACCGAACAAGTTCTCGAACAACTAGGAAAACAATGCGAAGTTTTAAATTCCATAAAAATCAGGAAATTAGAATACTTGGGGCACATCATACATCACACATCAAGACGTAACATCTAGTGGTTACGCAATCTCCGTGAATGGTTTGGATGCAATTCAACTGAACTATTCAGGCGCATATCCAACAAAATGATAATTGCCAGAATGATTTCCAATCTCCGATAGGAGTGGAACTTGAAGAAGAAGAATAAGTACATTATTATTATATCATATTATATATATATATATATATATATATATATATATATATATATTTATATAATATATATAAATATATATATATATATATATATATATATATATATATATATATTTATATAATATATGATATAAACGATATTGAAAGAGGTTACAACATAGACAATCAACAAAATCTACATCGACAACTACACAGTGAACACCCAACAATAACAGAAGTGTCAAATGCCGTCCTAAAACTCAAAGACAATAAAGCCACAGGAATCGATTAAATCTGTTGGAAAATATATAAAAAAAAGGTGATGATCAGCTTTTTGCAATAACTTATAAACTAATAGTACTTATATGGCAAAATGAATTTGTTCCAGAAGAGTGGCTAAATGAAATAATATACGTTGCATAAAAAGGACGATTAACTGGATTGTAAGAACTATAGAGGCATTACTCTGTTAGCATCTTCACCTGTTAGCACCCTGCTTGGCAGGGTCACATATCAGATCAATTTACGGTTGCAAAAGGCTTGAGACTGGGAGATCCTTTATCCACTACATTATTCAAATTAGTATTAGAAACTGTAATCAGAAAATGCAGCATGAAGATGGAAGAAACGATCATGAAACATGAGCACCAGTGCTTGGCATTTGCTGATGATCTAACGATCCTAGCAAAAACCGAGTAAGAATTAAGAAGAGTTGTGAAGAAAATCACCGAAGAAGCACAGAAATTTGGACTGGAATTAAATGAAGACAAAACTAAATATATGATCATAGAAGGAACAGAAGGGAAAAAAGAAGACTTTAGTATGAGGTCAGTAAGTGGTAAAAGCTATAGTTTTAAAAGGGTGGACAAATTTGAATACCTAGGTGTAGTTTTCGATGAAAATGGAAAAGATAAATGGGAGCTCGTAGCCAGAATAGCAAAAGGGAATAAAAAATTAGGTGGTTTACGAGCCCTACTGAACTCAAAATACGTTTCTAGACAAGGTAAACTCAGAATATATAAAACAGTAATTCGACCCACAGTAACATATGCCGGTGAGCCTGGACATTAAATAAGAAGGAAGAGGATACTCTGGAAAGATGGGAAAGGAAAATATTGAGATGCATATTCAGAGGACGAAAGGCAGAAGATGGTTGGGAAAGAAGAACCAACAATGAATTAATGGCTTTATACAAAGAACCTACTATTACCAAGTTTGTCAAGGCACAAAGAATCAGATGGTTGGGACATGTGGAAAGAATGGCAGCAAACAGAATTCCTAAACTAGTAATAACCAGAAAATTAATCGACCCCAAAAGAAGAGGTAGACCCAGAACGAGGTGGATTAGTAAAGCGGAGGAAGACCTTAAACACGTGAAGGTGAGGGAATGGAAAAAAAAGCACAAAATAGAAGCGAATGGAAAAATATTGTACACCAGGTCCTTCAGAGTAGTTAAGAATGTTATATATACATATTTACGTTAAAGTTTTGTTTTAAAATAATTGTAATTAGTTAATATTAGAATTATGTTGTAAAAAAAATGCTTTAGGAGTTAACGGCCTATTGTGCGTAAAAATAAATAAATAATAGAGTGCAAAAATCGAAAGAATCGCGTTTTTTGCATTAATTGTTAATCATTAAAAAACGGCTCCGACCTTTACGCAGGAAACAGGTAGGTTTTTTTCTTATAGGTCTACAATAACTAAAAAAGTTGTCAGCTACCTGGATTATTGAGTGTCACGAGAAAATCCTTATTAGCCTGGACTAATATGGCTGGACAAGCAAGTGAAGAAACAAACTTCATATATTATGTAAACTTTACTAACAAAAACGTTGAAAATAAATATTCCTATAAATATAAATAATCAAATTCCATATTCAAATACAGCAAAATATTTGGGTATTGTCCAATAAATATAAATAATCAAATTTTGTATACAAATACTGCAAAATATTTGACTATTACTCTAAGCTTTTATGTAAAGAAGAAAAGAAAATAATAATTCTGATTGAAATACAAAAAAATGTACTGGCTGATTGACCAAAATTCTACGCTGTTTCTACATAATAAATTATTATATAAGTAAATACTGAAACAATAGTATTATTATAAACACAGTATAAACATTTAGAAGGAAAATGTTACAAATTAACAGAAAATATTTCTATTCATATAAAAATTTAATCAAATTATAGGTACTTATTATAGGTACTGCTTATTTATATAAAATTTCCTCAATTGGAACATAAACTTCTTCGTGAACTACCCATTTTAAAAACAATTAACACACTGGTTTGTCAAAAGTCGAAATAAACCCTAATAATGTTATTCAACATTATTTATGACCCACCTTCGAGAGGGTATTATACTTCTTACCTAACCAACCTAACCGTGTCGACGAAAATCCAGAAACTATCGACAAGGACAGCCTGTACTGGCCGAGAGAGAAAGTTACATTTAGCAAAATTTGAGATTTTAAAAAAAGTTTATACCAAATAGCTGCTTTGTGTTACACTTTATGTTAAAAATAAAAACAGATTCGGAAAGTGGGTCAAATTCTGTAGTGCCCTATTTCAAAAAAAAATTTTTTACGTTTATTTTAACCAAAAATATTTGAAAACAAAATATTGTTTAAACAATTTATTAATTTACAACTAAATAGTGCACTAGAACTTTTTAAGACCTTTCATATAAAAAAAGAATCATCTCAATATCTGCCATAGTTTTTGCGTTATTTGATATAAACTTTTACATTGGAACTTAGGTATGCCCAGAAACGCAAGGAACGGCCTTAAAAGGAACACTATAACATAAGAACGAAAGACTCTACATGAGGTTGCTGGTCCTGAGACAAAGACACTTTGTGTCAGGACCAGCAACCTCATGTAGAATCTTATGTTGCCATGTTATCAATTCCACTGGTAACTTTAACATCTTAATATATAAGATCGAATAATGTAGCGTAAATTTAAATTAATAACATTTAACGGGTTTTTACCCAAATATTTATTTGCTCAAAACATGTCCACCTAAACACACTGATGATGGAATATAGATATCGAAAATGTTCTGTGATATAATCCGATTTTTCCCTTTCAATTCGGTATATACAATCTTAAATCCCTGCCCACAGATATCCCTTTCGAGATCCTGAAGCAGATTACTCCACCTTTCTTTCTTAGATCTTCTTATCTCATTCCTGTATTCATTCTGCATTCGCTTTAATTCATTTATTCTCTCCTCCAAATATATTGTTTGTACTCTTCTTAACCTCTTACACTCCCTTCTTACTCTCATACAGTTTGTCCTCAGATTTGCAAACTGCTCGTTCCACCAGTATGGTTGTTTTCTTTCATACCTCCCATTTGATCTTACACAAGCTAACTCCTGTGCATCACTCAGATCCTCAAATAACACACACACATCCTCACATCCCGGACCAATCAAGCCAAAAGCATCTACACTTTCTTATTTAAACGTCTCTTTAGATTGATATCCCCATTTTTACGTCTCTGTCTTTTGCTAGCTATTTCAAAACTCAGATACTTATGTAAGCTAAGTGTGATGTCCAGAAAGGATTCACTATTACCTCTAATGAATGTAGGTACCTTGCCGTCATTTAAAACGGTAAGCCCCATTGTGTGGATCCATTCTGATAGGTATTTCCCTCTCCCATCTTGCATTCGTGGGTTCCATGGACGAGCCTTCGCATTCAGGTCACCAGCTGTAACTACCGGTACACTCTCCATCCTAGCCTCTTGTATAATCAAGTCAATGTACTCTTCATATACTCGAATCGGGATATTTGGTGAAACATAGCAATTATATACTACCAGCTTTCCGCATATACCTTAACATAACCATACTTAATGGAGTGTCTGGTAATGGGCTCCTGAAATAGGATCATGTCATAACCTTCCCTTCGTGCAAGTGCCTCTGCAACATCGTGAGCAGCCCTCGACCTTCAAGTTAGGCTTAATGAAACAGTTTGTCACCCTTCTTTAAGATGAAGAATACTTCAAGTACTTAATTGGAATGTTTCCCCATCTATCAGAATCCAAATTGAAAGGTGATTTTGTTAGACCAGATAATTGTAAAATGAAAACCAAAATGACTACTTAGGAAAAAGAAGCTTGGATTTCATTCAAAAAAATAGAAACCTATAAGAACTTATAATAACTAATTTATTAGATAAGTTTAAGGCTTTGATATATCTAATGAGCCTCAAAATCCACTTTTTGCATAACCATCTTGACTTTTCACTGAAACTCTGGGTGATATTAGTGAAGAATAAGGCGAACGATTCCACCAGGATATCAAGGTAATGGAGAAAGGATACCAGGGACGTTGAAACACCAACATGATATGTAATTACTGTTGGTCACTTCATCGGAAACGACAGAGTGCCTCGCATAGAGAAGAAAAATCTACTTGAGACGTTTTACAGAAAAAAAAAGAAAAAAAAATACAAAAACATTGACCCCTGAAATGATTATACATTATCATTTTAGGAGTATCATATGTCATTATCTTATTATAAGACAAAAATTAGATAAAAGGTAATATTTTAATAATGTATTATTTTAATGTGTTTTGCTATTTTGTCTTTTTCAAAATATTATAATCTATAATAAACCAATGTCATATTATGGGAAAACTGGGGTTATACGTAAAATCTAATTTCAGGTTATTTTTTAGCACCAAAAAAAGATAGGATTCACATAAATTTGTAAGAAAAGTTTTATAGATCTTTTTTTTGTTGGCCTGTGTTATCCTTCTTATTCTTAAGGTTTTTAAAAAACTTTCCAATTATTTTGGATTTTTTTTTAATTTAATTAATTTAAGATATTCCATTTAATTACATTAAGATATTCCATTTTTACGTTGACCAGGTACTCACTAACGCCCAATTCTCTCAGCTGGGACATAATTTTTCCCATGTTGCCGTATTAAAGGCATTATTGACATCAAGCAGGATGAGAGCCACCCATCTGTTTGTATCATGCGTAACTAAACAAGTTACTTCTGTGACCGCATCTATGGTGGACCTTTTAACCCTAAAACGAAGAAGGCAAATTGGCCGAAATCGCACCTCTTCCTCTTTACCCCTACCTTACGGGATAAGGACAACCTTAGCTTCTTTCAACATTCTTGGAAACCGCTGTTGTTCAAGCAGTTTGTTTAGCGATTTCAGGAAAATCTGCGGGTATCTTAGTGCGGCGAGTCTTACTGTCTCCGACATGACTTCATCTATGCCAGGTGCCTTTCTGATCTTCATCCGTCCAACAGGTTGGACGGTAGGGGGTAGGGTGTCATTTTGCCCTCCAATTCAGTACAGACAATCTTGAACTCCTGCCTCTCGATATATCTTTCGAGATTATGAAGCAGGTTACTCCACCTTTCTCTCCTATATCTTCTTATCTCATGCCTGTATTCAATCTGGATTCGCTTTAATTCATTTATTCTATCTTCCAAATTATGCAATTTGTCCTCAGATTTTTAAGCTGCTCGTTCCACCAGTGTGGTTCTTTTCTTTCATACCTCCCATTTGATCTTACACCAGCCAACACCTGTGCATCACTCAGACCCTCAATTAACTCACGCAGTTTATCGCAGGGTGTTCCGTAGGGTTCAGTACTAGGTCTCTTCCTGTGTCTTATGCCGATGATGAATCAGATCATTCGCCGTAAGCGAATGAGATTAGAGATTAATACCAAAAAAACCAAATTTATGATCATCTCCAGAAACTTGGATGCACTTGAAAACTCCACCATAACACTAAATACTAAGTCCATTGAAAGAGTGAGTAAATTTAAATACCTGGGATCGTGGCTTTTTGAAGACGTCATCGGACAGGAAAGTAAAATTGAGACAGTCGCATTGAGCAAGCTCGACAAGCTTTCGTAAAATTTAAGAAGGTACTGACTTGTTCAGAGTTCGATCTTTAACTGAGACTAAGGTTTACTAAATGCTACGTGTGGTCAGTGCTGCTATATGGTGTAGAGGGCTGGACACTCAAAACGAGGGATATAAACAGATTAGAAGCTTTCGAAATGTGGGTCTATCGCCGTATCCTAAAAATACCATGGACAGCGAAAATCACAAATATAGACGTCCTTAAAAGAATAAACCAAGAACGCCAACTTTTCGAAACCATCAAGAAAAGGAAAACGGCGTATCTAGGTCACATGATGCGAAATAAAAAATACCAGTTCCTCCAACTTATAATCGAGGGTAAAATTGAAGGCAAGAGAGGAATGGGACGGAAGAAAATGTCCTGGCTCCGAAACATAGTGGACAGGGATTAACGACATACAATCTCTGCAAGATCTCAATACTGCAAGAAATAGAGAATGAATGGAAAATGTGATCGCTAACATTAGTGGATTTGCATCTGAAGAAGAAGAAGATGCCGATGATCTCGCACTGGTTGCGAAGACAAGTCAGAAAACGGACATGACTAATGCGGCTAACACAGCCCTGCGTCGCATTTGTAGGTGGATCAGAGAAAACGATCTACAGCTAGCGCCTCAAAAAACTGAGGTGTTAGTTCTCAAAGAGAGTCGGCAATAATCCTCTCTTCGCTTTATAGTGGGAGGTGTGGAGGTTGTACCGGTTAAATCGATTAAGTATTTGGGAGTCTGGTTATCGGAAGGACTAAGGTTCGAAGAACACATTCATAAGACGGTAGAGAAGACGAATCAAAATCTGGAGGCGTTAATACGGCCGATGCTAAACATTGGAGGCCCAGATAGCACCAAAAGAAAAGTGTTAAATGGAGTTTTCCAGTCGGTGGTAACCTATGCTGCCCCGTGTAGTGTACCGTACTAAACACTGCGAAATACGCTAAGCTGATGAAAACTTCGCAAAGGCGAATGCTCCTCAGAATATCTAGCGCATATAAGACAGTTTTAAATGAGGCTCTATATGTCATTGGAGCGGTGATACCGATCGTTTTGTTGTGCAAATACCGAGTGAGGGTGTATGTGAGGAGGATGGATGTAAATATATACGAGAATGAGAGAGAAAGAACGAAGTTCAGGAAACTAGATTACTTCCTGAAGCAGTCTCTGACCAGACATGGTAATTTTGGCACCTTCATAAATAGAATAGGCAAATCTGCCTCGGCAGATTGTACCATTTGTCTACCGGACACTTCCGCCTACATTTCTAACTGCCAGAGATCGGCAAATGAGAGGAGAGATTTCGAGAGGCCAATGGGTTTCGGGCTGGATGAAAGAAACATTGTAAACATAATGTTGAGAGGAGGGAAAGAGTGGAAAGAAGTACACTGTCTGATTTTTGTGGTGATGAAAAAAAAGGAGCAGGAGGACAAAAGAAGAAATTGAGCCAAGGGTCTGAAATTTAAAGTTAATATTATTTATTATTTTATGGCCTAACGTCTAAACATTTTCTGATTTACGATAATAGGTATGATTATTTATAAATTTTTAGTTTTTTTATTTTAGGTGTTCATTGAGTAGCAAGACCACCTCTCTCAAACTGTGATTAAGGTTTTAGCCGGAACACGGTTAATCCGGCACTACCCTGGGGTCTTGTTCCGTGAAGTATATGTCCAAAAATGATTTCCCCCACCGTTGTCTGTCAGAATTCAATTGATACCTTTTTAGGCCCTTACTGGAATCTGAAAGTTATTTGATTTTACCATAGCTCTGAAGATGGCTTTGTAAGCCAAAAGCCCTTAGCAAGGAATTAAATATTTTACACACTTTTAAAATATGAACGTGTTAAAAGATAAATGATTTGAAATTAATGGCTTTTACTAGAAATCATCTAGATGTGATGCTCAAGACTGTAAAAACCTTCTCCTATGATATTAATATGCATGTCGAACTAGACAAGTATTTTAAATATAGTCAGAGAAAATGATACGTATAAATATCTTAGAGGAAAACAAGCACAGAAAATGACCATAAAAATTTAAAATCAAGTTAACTTTAGAGATATTACTAAGACTAAAACAGTTGCTTCATAAGCAAAACATTCAAGACTAAAACAGATTTAAACGATTAATTAGAAAAATATATTGCTAATTTAAGAACTTATTTTCAGGTCCAGGCTGAGAAATCTACTTTACATCTTGCGATTTGAGTAGTAGATGACACAACACCACTTAACTTGAGGGAACTAAAAATACTTATAAACCACCGTTCTGATATTGCAAAAATGCGCACCTGGATAGGAAAATCTTTGCATGGGTGACATCCCAATGATATCAGCCAATACTAAGTACCGAATTATCGAACTATTGGTTGATAACTGGAAAGATGTTCAATGAAGCAGAAAGTTTCCTACTCGCTATTCAGTACCAGGTATCAACTAAAAATTACCTAAAATATATCTTTAAAAACGTGGAGTCCAATACAACAGATGCCAATATGGATGCCAAGCACAAGAAACTATTTAACATCTTACCGGGGGCTGCAGACATAAACGAAATATAAAGAATGGCATGACTCAGTCGCAAAATTTTTCATCAAGAGATAGTTAAACTGGAACTTCTTCAAACCAATTCTCTTTCATATTATCAATACGCCCTTGAGACTATGCTTAAACATTACTACTACAAGCTATACTGGGGCCGTACTATGCTTACAGATCAACTAGTGAAAGATCATAAACCAGGTCTTATACTAGTTACTAAATTTACTAGACAAACAACACTAATTTATGTGGCGATACCTAATAACAGTAATCTGCATGTTAAATACAACGAGAAGATCGCCAAGTATAGAGATCTGGAAATATAAATAAGAATACAATGGAGAAAAAAAAGAGCCCAGTTAGTAACTATTATCCTTGTACTACTGGCGTTATCCCCAAAGACCTATTAGAGAACATAAATCAGCTTTAGTAAACATCTGAATAACGTCATGCAGATAGCGACATGCTCTCAATATCCAATTCGTAAGGAAATTTTAGGGAGATATTCTTAGTCCTTGATAGCATGGAAAGAGCCCCAACACCAACAACGTTCAATCTTTTTAATACATAAGCTATCTGGGATTAGTTTATTTTTCTCTTAGAGCAGTGGTCGCCAACCTCTTCAATGTGTTGAGCTACTTTGTTAATTTTGGAATAAACAGCGAGCTACCCACACGGAAGCCACGTAACGCAACGTAAATGAAATAATAAACAGTTAATCTATCATTATATGTATTTATTTTACTGTTTCACAACGGCACGTCACGTATGATTTAAAAATAGATAATAATAACAACAAAAAAGTAACGCATTATCATAAAAATAAAGATTGAAGGATAAAAAAGCACGTTCAATGAGAAGGCTGACACTCAGACTCATCGATAATTATTTAAATGTTTGCAGTATAATTTGATGCAGCCATTCGAATACAATTATCCAAATGTTCATCTGTAAGTCGATTGCGATATTTGTTCTTAATAAAATTAATATTAGAAAAAGAAGATTCACATAAATAGGTTGAACTGAAAAGTGCTTTCACTTTCAAGGCAACACGACATAGAACTGAATATTTGTCTTTACTTACAATAGGCCAGATACATTCAGTACTTGAGACTAACGATTTTAAGGTTAAATCATTTTGAAACTCAATGACTTCCATTTCTGTTGCAGCGATGTCTTCACCAAAATTCTGCATAACACAAGCTGCAAACTGCTGGATACTAATTTCCATAAAGGGTGAAACAACAACTGCGCTACTCAAGTCATTTCACTGAAATCCTTAAAGCGATTTTTGAAGTTACTCTTCAGGGTAGAAATTATTTCTACATGATATTTGTTGTCATAGGGTTCTAATGGATTTTGAGATATTTTTTCTGAAAGAATAAGAAAATGCTTGGAATCGCTGTTAATTACATTTTGTTTCCAAAAATCCAGCTTTTAAAGTTCGTTTAATTTCTCTGTAATATCCACGAGAAAACCAAAATCTCTAAGCCAGATTGAATTTTCTAGTTCCGGAGTCGGTTCATCGCGTTGTTTGAAAAATTGAACTATGCCAGATAGGACATCATTAAAACGTTTCAGCACCCGTCCTCTACTTAATCATCGGACTTCAGAGTGAGGGAGTAGGTCCCCGTATTGACAGTCAACTTCATCGGCCAAGGTTCTGAATAATCTTTTTTGTAACGCTTGAGCTCTAATCTGTTGAGAATTTTTACCACCAGTTTCATAACGTTGTTTAGTTTCAGGAAATTTCCACATAATGCTTGCTGAAGGATAATGCAGTGGTAACAGAGACATTGCGGAAAAGTTTCATCTTTACGACATAACGCCACCAGACCCTTATCACAACCCACCATAGCTGGAGCACTATCGATTGTGAAGCCTACCATTTTCGATATTGGAAGTTTCTCTTCTCAATATTTTTTAAATGAGAAAACAACTCCTGTCCAGTAGTGTGTCCTTTCAGTGGAATGAACTTCAAAAGATCTTTAATCGTAAAATCACTAAAAACCATCCTGACGAACACGGCTATCTGGGCAGTGTCAACGACATCTGTTGATTCATCCAGTTGAAGTGAAAAATAAACACAGTTATCTAAGTCAGTTCTTAACTATAAATAAATATCATTGCTCATTACTTCTACACGTCTCATCACTGTGTTAGCAGAAAGTTACATAGATTTTATAGCTGAAACTATCTCGTCTTTATTTCTAAAGTTGGCAAATAACGAATCAGCAGCTTCTAAAAACGTCTGTTTTATAATTTCCCCTTCATAAGGTTTCTTTTTTTGTGCAATTATCTGGTACACACGGTACGATGCTTCAGTTGTAGCCTTATTTTTGTCGACTGTTCTTAAAAATATTGATTGTTGTCCAATTAACTGTTTTTTAACTGTTTCAGTTTCTCCTTTCTGGCGGCAGAATGTAGTGCGAATGATTTTTCAAAATTAAAATGTACAGTTTTATGATGTCTCTCAATATTTCCATTTTTAGCAATGTAGACCGAAGTATTACATAACAAACACACATTTTTATCTTTAACTTCTGTAAAAAAGTATTGTTCTTCCCATTCCGAATAAAAGTGGTATATCTTTACCTTCTTACAACTGCTTGCCATAATATTATTTTTGTTGTTCTCTACTAACCCAATCGCTGGACGTTGGTTACGCATTCAGTTTTAAACTAAGCGCAATGTCGCCGCGCCGTGCGTATTTATCCCGTTCAAAGCAATCCGGATCGTTCTTGAACACTAACGCCCTGGTCCGGCTGGTCGGTTTTATAAATAGCCGATTCTAGCTTGACGGCGTCAGGGGCAGATCGCTCACCGCAACGTTGCCGCTGTTTATGTTTAATATTATGACAATTAGATTTTTTGTGGAATTTTCGGAAGCTTCTCTGATTTTTGCAGTTTGTATTTTTTAAATTAAAATCGTAAGAGCTACCAGAATTGCCTCCGCGAGCTACCGGTAGCTCGCGATCGACAGGTTGGCAACCACTGTCTTAGAGGAAGCAACAGCCGTATGGTTTAAATTTCGATAATTTAATAATTTTTTATTTTCTTTTATGTAAAGGTTTTTATTTTTGGTTTTAAGTATATTATCATTAAAACATCAAATAATCTCATAGTTGACCACTGGTGTCTCTTACAAATTTATCGCCTTGAAGAATTATTTCAATTGTATAAATGAGTTCCACATATTGGGATGTCACACAAAGAACAGCAACCATTAATAACTTTATCTATAGTCCCAACTCTAATGATAAAATATAGCTTAGTCATATAAAAATAAGAAGATATTATGTATAAATACAATTTTACTACTTTATTTAACTGTACCTTACATACATTAACCTGTGCATGAATCAAGCAAGTAAACGATTACTTTTGTCACGATATTTTATTTCTTAGAAATATTTTTCATTTTTTGTAAATAGCTTATATATTAATTAAAGGAAAATATTTAAATTTTGTTAAAAATGTTTAATAATCAGTTTTATTAATCTCTGTACAACAGAATAGTTGGTGTAATATTTTAGTTTGTCTTCATCAATTGATTTAATAAGAGATTTGAGTTTAAGGCTTATCCTCGAAAATTGTAACGGTAAAATTCAGAGAGATATATATTTCAAAAATATCTTTCTTTACAAAAACAAAATCCATTCACGAAGAATATTCTAAACGTCATCTTGTACTAGACGTTAGCTTTATATCTACTTTATACAACCCCCTATTGTGTAAAGTCTTGGGTCTATACAATAAACGAGTGGGCGGCCTTCTATTCAGTACGGTTTTGAAATAATGTTGAATAAAAACATTCATGAAATTAAAATGAAAGAATTTACGTCTATTAGTAGAAGTGCGATTTATAAAATTAGTACTTGAAGCATAAATCGCGGGAGGAATATGTGCATCAGTTTTCAAATATTTATTATTTACTATATAATTTCTAAATTGAACCATTTTCACTTCTTTAGTTAACAATGTATCTGTTTTGACAACTAAATAGGTAATTAGACAAAATAATTATTAATTTCAAAACAGGAGTTTAAAGAATTAGAAAGAGGTAGCCCGGGCCCAGTTAAATGGTCAAGCTTATTCCAGTGGAAGCAATAAGGAGGATTATTTTTCGTTTTGGCACAGCTGACATGCTCTCTCTAGCACTACAACCCATGAAACTGTGGTAAAAAGCATTCTTTATTTATACGGTTGTGAAACACGACGATTAAGAGAGACAGATTAATATCGAAGAAAGATATCTCGTCGAACTTAATGCAATAAAGTATGAGAATAGAAGGTACAGTCATGGATGGCATACAACGAAAGCAGCTCAAATGGGTACAGGTCCAATAAATGAAAGACAGTAGACTCCTAAAACAAGTATCTGTATGAACACCTACCGTAATCCAGAAGAGAGGATTACCTTAGAAAACACGGATGGAAGGAATAAGAAACTCAATGAGCTCGAAAGAACTTAAAGAACAATGGAACAACCGAATTGAATGAAAAATGAACGTGGGAAGACATTTTATTTTAGGTACATTTTTTGGACTAAAAATAAATTTGAAGAAAACCAAGTTCATGGTATTTACAAAAGCACAAAGCATCAAAGTTAAGCTAGTACTAGATAATACAGAAATTGAACAAATATCTTTGTACAAATACATTGAAGCATGGATCACAGAAGATACTGATTAGACAAAAGAAATAAGATGCCGCATTGGAATTGCACGGTCAACTTTTAATAGAATGAGAAAACTTTTTTGTAATCTAGATATCAATATATCGTTTCGGATAAGAATGCTTTGATGTTATATTTCGAAAAACGAACATCGTTTAACATTGATTGATAACATTGATGTTATATTTCGAAAAACGATCGAAAAACAACAACTGACATGGTACGGACATGTTAGACGTATGGGGGAAGAAAGACTACCAAAAAAAATATTAGAATGGGTACCACCAGAGAAAAGAAAACGAGGACGACCACCAACAACATGGATGCAAGGAATTTCAAAAGCCATGTCAGCAAGAAATCTATTTGAAGAAGACTGGCAGAATAGACAGGCTTGGCGAACGGGAACCCAAAGGCGGATTACGCTATAAACGGGATATATATATATATATATATATATATATATATATATATATATATATATATATATATATATATATGTTATATTTTCTTTACCCTTATATATGGGATTCAAGCTTGGTCACTTAAAAAATCCAACATTAAAAACCTAGAAGCATTCGAAATGTGGTGCTACCGACGTGTTTTGAAAATATCATGGATGGATCGCAAAACAACCAAACAAGTTCTCAAACAACTAGGAAAACAATGCGAAGTTTTAAATTCCATAAAAATCAGGAAATTAGAATACTTGGGGCACATCATACATCATACACCAAGACGTAAAATCTAGTGGTTACGCAATCTCCGTGAATGGTTTGGATGCAATTCAACTGAACTATTCAGGCGCATATCCAACAAAATGATAATTGCCAGAATGATTTCCAATCTCCGATAGGAGTGGAACTTGAAGAAGAAGAATAAGTACATTATTATTATATCATATTATATATATATTTATATAATATATGATATACACGATATTGAAAGAGGTTACAACATAGACAATCAACAAAATCTACATCGACAACTACACAGTGAACACCCAACAATAATAGAAGTGTCAAATGCCGTCCTAAAACTCAAAGACAATAAAGCCACAGGAATCGATTAAATCTGTTTTTTTTTTGCAGTAACCCATAAACTAATAGTACTTATATGGCAAAATGAATTTATACCAGAAGAGTGGCTAAATGAAATAATATACGTTGCATAAAAAGGACGATTAACTGGATTGTAAGAACTATAGAGGCATTACTCTGTTAGCATCTTCATCTGTTAGCACCCTGCTTGGCAGGGTCACATATCAGATCAATTTACGGTTGCAAAAGGCTTGAGATAGGGAGATCCTTTATCCACTACATTATTCAACTTAGTATTAGAAACTGTAATCAGAAAATGCAGCCTGAGGATGGAAGAAACGATCATGAAAAATGAGCACCAGTGCTTGGCATTTGCTGATGATCTAACGATCCTAGCAAAAACCGAGTAAGAATTAAAAAGAGTTGTGAAGAAAATCATCGAAGAAGCACAGAAATTTGGATTGGAACTAAATGAAGACAAAACTAAATATATGATCATGGAAGGAATAGAAGGGAAAAAAGAAGACTTTAGTGTGAGGTCAGTAAGTGGTAAAAGCTATAGTTTTAAAAGGGTGGACAAATTTGAATACCTAGGTGTAGTTTTCGATGAAAATGGAAAAGAGAAATGGGAGCTCGTAGCCAGAATGGCAAAAGTGAATAAAAAATTAGGTGGTTTAAGAGCCCTACTGAACTCAAAATACGTTTTTAGACAAGGTAAACTCAGAGTATATAAAACAGTAATTCCACCCACAGTAACATATGACGGTGAGCCTGGACATTAAATAAGAAGAAAGTGATACTCTGGAAAGATGGGAAAGGAAAATATTGAGATGCATATTCAGAGGACGGAAGGCAGAAGATGGTTGGGAGAGAAGAACCAACAATGAATTAATGGCTTTATACAAAGAACCTACTATTACCAAGTTCGTCAAGGCACAAAGAATCAGATGGTTGAGACATGTGGAAAGAATGGCAGCAAACAGAATTCCTAAACTAGTAATAACCAGAAAATTAATCGGCCCCAAAAGAAGAGGTAGACCCAGAACGAGGTGGATTAGTAAAGTGGAGGAAGACCTTAAACACGTGAAGGTGAGGGAATGGAAAAAAAAAGCACAAAATAGAAGCGAATGGAAAAATATTGTACACCAGGTCCTTCAGAGTAGTTAAGAATGTTATATATACATATTTAAGTTAAAGTTTTGTTTAAAATAATTGTAATTAGTTAATATTAGAATTATGTTGTAAAAAAATGCTCTAGGCCTTAACGGCCTGTTGTGGGTATAAATAAATAAATAAATAATAGAGTGCAAAAATCGAAAGAATCGCGTTTTTTGCATTAATTGTTAATCATTAAAAAACGGCTCTAAACTTTACGTAGGAAACAGGTAGGTTTTCTTCTTATAGGTCTACAATAACTAAAAAAGTTGTCAGCTACCTGGATTATTGTCACGAGAAAATCCTTATTAGCCTGGACTTATATGGCTGAACAAGCAAGTGAAGAAACAAACTTCATATATTATGTAAACTTTACTAACAAAAACGTTGAAAATAAATATTCCTATAAATATAAATAATCAAATTCCGTATTTAAATACTGCAAAATATTTGAGTATTACTCTAAGCTTTTATGTAAAGAAGAAAAGAAAATAATAATTCTGATTGCAATACAAAAAAATGTACTGGCTGATTGACCAAAATTCTACGCTGTTTCTACATAATAAATTATTATTATATAAACAAATACTGAAACAATAGTATTATTATAAAAACAGTATAAACATTTAGAAGGAAAATTTTACAAATCAACAGAAAATATTTCTATTCATATAAAAATTTAATCAAATTATAGGTACTTATTATAGGTACTGCTTATTTATATAAAATTTCCTCAATCGGAACATAAACGTCTTCGTGAACTACCCATTTTAAAAACAATTAACACACTGGTTTGTCAAAAGTCGAAATAAACCCTAATAATGTTAGTCAACATTATTTATGACCCACCTTCGAGAGGGTATTATACTTCTTACCTAACCAACCTAACCGTGTCGGCGAGAATCCAGAAACTATCGACAAGGACAGCCTGTACTGGCCGAGAGAGAAAGTTACATTTAGCAAAATTTGAGACTTTAAAAAAAGTTTATACCAAATAGCTGCTTTGTGTTACACTTTATGTTAAAATTAAAAACAGATTCGGAAACTGGATCAAATTCTGTAGTGCCCTATTTCAAAAAAAAAATTTTACGTTTATTTTAACCAAAAATATTTGAAAAAAAAATTGTTTAAACAATTTATTAATTTACAACCAAATAGTGCACTAGAACTTTTTAAGACCTTTCATATAAAAAAAGAATCATCTCAATATCTGCCATAGTTTTTGCGTTATTTGATATAAACTTTTACATTGGAACTTAGGTATGCCCAGAAACGCAAGGAACGGCCTTAAATTCTTTTTATAAATCTAAATAAATTTTTAGAAATTAATAGATTCTGATATAGAATTGTTAGATTTTCATTTCATTTTTCAATTCTTAAATGTTTTATTGTCTCAAAATACATAAGCAATACCACCATATAATAAAAACACATTACGTCACCATGATCATTGGTCATCGGGAGGGATTAAAAATCGGGACTAAAATAAAAAAATAACGTAGGTACAGTTGTTGGCCGGTCACTAGTGAGTGGTTGGTATCTGGGTATATTAATGTTTTATGGTTATTTAGTGGAGTACATCTTATATTATCAGTGGTTTTAATAGTTAAGTTATGCATTTTTGGCGGTAAATTTAAGTGGCCAAGCACTGTATCTTAAATATATCCCTGTTATAATGATTGGCCTACCGGCCATTTACTGTACCTACTTCGAATTAAAATATTTATTATAATTTAGACTTTTTTAGCCTTGTTTGGTCCAAGATAAGATATTTCAAACATTTTTTCTTATTTTTTAAGGCAATAACCAGTGGTTGGCCGACTGCCAATCACTAAACCACAGGGTGGCTAATAACTGTAATGTGTAATAAGAATATATTTTTTGTCCAGATTTGTATTTATAAAATTACTATTGTTTTAGTTGTTATAAAATTAGTGCTAATGTGAGTGTATTGAATCAAATTTGGAACGTCTGTATTGTAGCTAACATTATTACTAACAAATCATATTTATTTTTAGAATCAAAAATGCCAAATATCCAGAAAGATAAAACGTATTACAAACAATATACAAAACAAGATCTTCAGTCTGCTTTTCAGGCCATAGAAAATGGCATAAGCCAACGAAAAGCCGCTGAACAATTTAATGTGCCAAGAGCAACATTGCAGTTTAGAACAAGTGAAAAATTTAATAAAAAAACTACCCTTGATCCCAATCCTATTCTTTGTTTGGAGGAAGAGAATCGTTTAAAACATTGAATCATAACAACTCCCTATGTAGCTCAGTGGTAAGAGCGCCTACCTTTAAACCTAAAGGTAGGCGCTCGTGAGTTCGAAACTCATCTGGGTGGAGAAATTTTCGTTTATTAAAAATTAATGAATGAAAATAATTTCTATCCTTGTGCGATCGGTACTCACCGGAGGGACCGCAGACGTTCGGATACAATTACCGTCCCTTAGCAAAGACAGTGACGTCGACTTTGCTAAGTATCAAGACAATTACTCTACACACACACACACACACACACACACACACACACACACACACACACACACACACACACACACACACACACACACACACACACACACACACACACACCACACACACACACACACACACACACACACACACACCACACACACACACACACACACACACACACACACCACACACACACACACACACACACACACACACACACACACACACACACACACACACACACACACACACACACACACACACCACACACACACACACACACACACACACACACACACACACACACACACACACACACACACACCACACACACACACACACACACACACACACACACACACACCACACACACACACACACACACACACACACACACACACACACACACACACACACACACACACACACACACACACACACACACACACACACACACACACACACAACACACACACACACACACACACACACACACACACACACACACACACACACACACACACACACACACCACACACACACACACACACACACAACACACACACACACACACACACACACACACACACACACACACACACACACACACACACACACACACACACACACACACACACACACACACACACACACACCACACACACACACACACACACACACACCACACACACACACACACACACACACACACACACACACACACACACACACACACACACACACACACACACACCACACACACACACACACACACACACACACACACACACACACACACACACACACACACACACACAACACACACACACACACACACACACACACACACACACACACACACACACACACACACACACACACACACACACACACACACACACACACACACACACACACACACACACACACACACACACACACACACACACACACACACACACACACACACACACACACACACACACACACACCACACACACACACACACACACACACACACACCACACACACACACACACACACACACACACACACACACACACACACACACACACACACACACACACACACACACACACACACACACACACACACACACACACACACACACACACACACACACACACACACACACACACACACACACACACACACACACACACACACCACACACACACACACACACACACACACACACACACACACACCACACACACACACACACACACACACACACACACACACACACACACACACACACCACACACACACACACACACACACACACACACACACCACACACACACACACACACACACACACACACACACACACACACACACACACACACACACACACACACACACACACACACACACACACACACACACACAACACACACACACACACACACACACACACACACACACACACACACACACACACACACACACACACACACACACACACACACACACCACACACACACACACACACACACACACACACACACACACACACACACACACACACACCACACACACACACACACACACACACCACACACACACACACACACACACACACACACACACACACACACACACACACACACACACACACACACACACACACACACACACACACACACACACACACACACACACACACACACACACACACACACACACACACACACACACACACACACACACACCACACACACACACACACACACACACACACACACACACACACACACACACACACACACACACACACACACACACACACACACACACACACACACACACACACACACACACAACACACACACACACACACACACACACACACACACACACACACACACACACACACACACACACACACACACACACACACCACACACACACACACACACACACACACACACACACACACACACACACACACACACACACACACACACACACACAACACACACACACACACACACACACACACACACACACACACACACACACACACACACACACACACACACACACACACCACACACACACACACACACACACACACACACACACACACACACACACACACACACACACACACACACACACACACACACACACACACACACACACACACACACACACACACACACACACACACACCACACACACACACACACACACACACACACACACACACACACACACACACACACACACACACACACACACAACACACACACACACACACACACCACACACCACACACACACACACACACACACACCACACACACACACACACACACACACACACACACACACACACACACACACACACACACACACACACACACACACACACACACACACACACACACACACACACACACACACACACACACACACACACACACCACACACACACACACACACACACACACACACACACACACACACACACACACACACACACACACACACACACACACACACCACACACACACACACACACACACACACACACACACACACACACACACACACACACACACACACCACACACACACACACACACACACACACACACACACACACACACACACACACACACACACACACACACACACACACACACACACACACACACACACACACACACACACACACACACACCACACACACACACACACACACACACACACACACACACACACACACACACACACACACACACACACACACACACACACACCACACACACACACACACACACACACACACACACACACACACACCACACACACACACACACACACACACACACACACACACACACCACACACACACACACACACACACACACACACACACACACACACACACACACACACACACACACACACACACACACACACACACACACACACACACACACACACACACACACACACACACACACACACACACCACACACACACACACACACACACACACACACACACACACACACACACACACCACACACACACACACACACACACACACACACACACACACACACACACACACACACACACACCACACACACACACACACACACACACACACACACACACACACACACACACACAACACACACACACACACACACACACACACACACACACACCACACACACACACACACACACACACACACACACACACACACACACACACACACACACACCACACACACACACACACACACACACACACACACACACACACACACACACACACACACACACACACACACACACCACACACACACACACACACACACACACACACACACACACACACACACACACACACACACACACACACACACACACACACACACACACACACACACACACACACACACACACACACACACACACACACACACACACACACACACACACACACACACACACACACACACACACACACCACACACACACACACACACACACACACACACACACACACACACACACACACACACACACACACACACACACACACACACACACACACACACACACACACACACACACACACCACACACACACACACACACACACACACACACACACACACACACACACACACACACACACACACACACACACACACACACACACACACACACACACACACACACACACACACACACACACACACACACCACACACACACACACACACACACACACACACACACACACACACACACACACACACACACACACACACACACACACACACACACACACACACACACACACACACACACACACACACACACACACACACACACACACACACACACACACACACACACACACACACACACACACACACACACACACACACACACACACACACACACACACACACACACACACACACCACACACACACACACACACACACACACACACACACACACACACACACACACACACACACACACACACACACACACACACCACACACACACACACACACACACACACACACACACACACACACACACAACACACACACACACACACACACACACACACACACACACACACACACACACACACACACACACACACACACACACACACACACACACACACACACACACACCACACACACACACACACACACACACACACACACACACACACACACACACACACACACACACACACACACCACACACACACACACACACACACACACACACACACACACACACACACAACACACACACACACACACACACACACACACACACACACACACACACACACACACACACACACACACACACACACACACACACAACACACACACACACACACACACACACACACACACACACACACACACACACACACACACACACACACACACACCACACACACACACACACACACACACACACACACACACACACACACACACACACACACACACACACACACACATACACGTTCGTATATTTACTGTGGCATCTGTGAAATATCATGACAAATGGACACATGAACATAGGGTAATGCAAGATGATAAGAAAAATTCCCTGATGCCTACGCGCTAAGTTTGAAATTGATACACCCCGTGGTTCCAGAGTTATTAATTTGTGTACTAACCGGACTTGTGACATCGATGTCACTAGTACAATTATTTGCATGTGTGAAATAGTGGTCACAGTATAAGAAGTTTGCAGGTGTGCAAAGTGGTCACACTATATGTAGTTTGCCGGTGTGTTAAGCATGATGTCACAACACTTGTAATTATCATGTAGTTATCTATGCCATGCAGTCAATTGTCCTAGAAAGCGGACAAATTTAGCTAAACTGTTCTAGATAATAATAATACTTATAGGTTTGTTCACTAACGTTTCAATCGTCAGAATTCTGATTGTATGGATTCAAGTATATTGTTTCGAAATCTAGTGTATCTATTTTTTGTTTTCATATTTGATAAATTTTAATTAGTAGTTTTATGGGAATACGCCACAATATATTTTTTATTACGATTTCCGAAATGGGAGTCGAAACGTCAAAAATAAACTTATTTTTAACTTATATTGTGGCTTATTCCCATAAAAATAGTAATTGAATTAAGATGCCATAAGAAAATAGGTTCAGAATAATATTGATAAATTTTCATGTAGTTGATTTAACGGTTTCAGTAGCTTATCTAGATCATCCGTATAAGTTTTTATTAAGCTTACTGGGTCAGGGGTACTATTACTATCTTAATATATTGTCTGGGTTTGGATTTGTTATGAAATTGGGATGTCTACGTAGATTGTATACATGGCGCCGCCCAGATGGACGAACAAGTAATCAAATATATTACATTATCCTAATAAAATTCAGATGGAAAGCCTAGGCCACCAAAAGATAAGAGGATACATATGCATCAACTCCTAGTATTATTATCAGACTTCATTTTAAAGTACTTAAAAAAGATCCCGAATAAATATCACGTCCCTTAACCCCACAAAAATCTACGAATTCCAGCATGACCTAGAATAACACCTTTCTTTAGATCAAGTAGATAGTGATCCTGAAGAATTCCTATATCATCAAATACTACAAGAACAAGCGGAATTTGTAACTAAGACAACTCATTGAAAAGTGGACACAGTTTCAAGTATCTATGATACCATGCTGATAAAAGAGATGGGTACACCTATACTCCTGACGACACTTCTATACCAGTCCAATATGGTAACAGTATGACTAGATCAGAAATTCTCAAGTCAATTCAGAACAGAGAGAGGAAAGACAAGGATGCGTATACTTATTCAATATGTTTGGTGAACATGTCGTGAGGACAGCTTTAGAAGGATAGTCTGATGGAGTAACGGTGGCTGATAGAAATGTCTACAATTTAAGATTTATAGAAGATATTATCCTTACAGCAGCAAATGAACTGGAAGAGCTGAATGGGAAAGCAATAAAGTTGGTCTTAAATTAATATACACAAGATGAAGATATTGATGACAAATTCAAGACTATTCAGCTGAACAACCACTTACAGGATAGTAGAGAGTTTTAACTATCTCGGATCTAGTAGAAGTGATAATGGTAACTGCAAAGCAAAAACTCGAAAACGCTAAATGCGCATATGGCAAAAAATACGATAAGTCGCCTAAGTTAAGTTTGGAAATAGATCTATCTCTCAAACAATCAAAATGAGACTTGTGAATGTACCTGCATTCTAAATATTTTTATATGGGGCAGAAACTTAGACATCTTCAAGAAATTGATGCCTTTGAGATATGGTGCTGGAGAAGAATGCGTCGAATTTTTTAGACGGCCCGTCGCACAAAAGTTTTCATTCTTATCCAACTTGAATTAAAAAAAAACGATTTCTACATCTCTACAGCACAACATAATTTAGAGAGACTAATTGTTCTTGGAAACAATTACTGTGGAAACACTTTAACTGTTTAAAGCTTTCACTGTTTATTTATCCTAATAGTATACTAAGAGCATGTATTTAAAATAACACAATTAAAACAACAAAGCTAAGGATGTAGTTAGGCCTTTGTCTTTTCTAAAACGTGTTGTCGAATTAACCACAATTATGGAAAATAAAACAAAATAAGTTTTTCGATAATGTTACTTTATTGAACTTTAAACATAATACATGTGGCACAAAACAGATAAACCTATCGTTTGATGGTCGTTAACCTTCGGTATAAAACGGCACATAAAGAAGAATATTGAATTTTAGAAAATTTCACCTGGTTTTGATTTCATAAAACCAGGTATTTTAATAAACATTTAGTTGAAATCAGTCGAAACAACCGCTATTAAGGGGGAGGGGAGTCTTGTAAAACGGTATGATACAGGAGCGGAAGGGGGATTCGAACAACGCGTTACGTAACATTGTTTTTTTATTTAAATAAAAAAGCTATGGAGAAATCTCCCCGGTTGTTAATTCGTTTCGTTTATCTTTAAGGGGAATCCCTCCAATGACTTGTACCATATTTTTATTATGTTCCTTTTGTTTATATTTTACGAGGAATCCTTCGACTGTATTATACGCCCTTTTTATTTTGTTTTCTTTGTAGGTAATACACAGAAACACGTTGCTGTGGTCAGTGTTATTAAATTTAATTCATTCTACAAAATCGTCAAACTAAAACGTGAAAATTGACAATTAAGCTGTTTCAGTGGAACATAGAAGGCCTAAATAGAGCTTGCAGGATTCAGCAGAACCTAATCTGGAATGGTATAGCACTCACGACCGTAAATCGTAATATTTCTGGCAAGTGATTAAATGTGCGTACGAATGCTGCTGCTACCACTCGAGAAGTATATTGAAACTGTTTTTCTGTCTAGTCAGTTAGATAAAGGATCATGCAAGTTTTCACAACTTCTAATAAGGTTGTTGAAATAATGTAAGCAGGTGCCTTACGATTTCTTTTGACTATCACTACAATGCGACCTTAAGAGCAGAATATGGGATACTCAGGAGCAGATAATGGATCTGATCATAACCCTTTAATCGCCGATGAAAGAGTCAGACTAAAACGAATAGAGAATTTTACTATTTCGGACGTTAACAAAAGTAAAATAGAAAATTATGAAATGGTCTACAATTATATGAAAGAAATGAGAACAACCAAAAATGTTAAAAAAAAAAGAATTTATTTCGTGAACAGATGACCAAGATAATAGAAGAATATAGTGTAACTAATAATGCATGACGGAGGAATTATTAGACCTAATAGAACAAAGAACAAAATACAAGGACAAGTCAGATGAATACAGAAGAAAACAAAGAGAAATAAAACAAAAAATTCGAGCGGCTAAAGAAAAGTGGATGGCAGATAGATGTTTAGAAATGAAAACATTAGAAAAGAAGTATGACATGTTCAATTTGCAGCACAACAATGTTCGTAAATTTGCGGGTCTGTATCATAAAAAAAAAACACTAATACTGTAGTAGCTAATGCAGGAAAAGATATCATTGATGAACGAGAAATATTTAAACATGGACTAATTATATAACTGAATTGTTTTAAGGTGGCAGGAAAAACATACAAAGCAAAGTAAATCAAGAAGGACCTGAAGTTTCAAGTCGAAGGTTTAAAGAATCGATGGATTAAATTGAAGAAATTTGAATTTCTTCATGCAATAAAATCAGTCAAATCCAAGAAAACAACTGGACCAGACAACATTTTAGCTGAATTCTTAAAAATGATACAACACGACTACATCAGTGCTCTAGTTAAGCTTTTTAATGATGTATATTATACTACTGGTAAAATAACTGAGGATTGGCTGAAGTTTGTTTTTTAGCAATTTCGAAGAAATAGGGACAAAAAAATACGACGAATGCAGATTAGCTACACTGACTGTTTGATAAGCCACACATTTTTTTTCTTCGCATTTTTCATTACAAAAGGGAGCTAGGTGAAATTCAGATTGGATTTAGGAATGCGCTGCGTACTTGTTAGGCTTTCTTGGCTTAAATATACTTTTCCAAAGTAAGTTTGGAACACTTTTGAACACATTAAGAATCAAATGCATTGATGATAGAGATTTACACATCATAGAAAACGTATATTGGATGTAGTCGTACCAGCCGATAGTACATTAATCAATGCATTTTACATTCAAAGAGGCGACAGATATGATGTATTCTATCCCGCTTTGATACTATTCTATTCGGGTATAATACTACTACTATATCTATTCGGGTACAATTGTCAAACAGGCTTTGCAAAATAAAGATTTTGGGAGTAAAAATCAGTGGTGAACTGAACAATAATCTTAGATATGCTGATGACACTGTTATCTTATGCGATATTCTCCAGGACATTCATAAGTTTTTGTATTGAGTAAACACGACAGGAAGAGAAAGGGGTCTAAAACTAAATCTTCACGACAGGAAGACAAAATTTATTATTTCAATCGCCAACCTTACGACAATGCTTCTCTACAAATAGTTATACAAAAAATTGAGACAGTTACTCACTTTAAATATCTGGTATGCTACAATACAGATCAACTAGACCCAAGTCAAGAAATCAAATGCAGAATGGAAGCATCTAGTTTGTTTCAAACGTTTTGAAAAATGAGATCATTCTTCTGTGACCACAGTTTAACCTCAAAATTACGTCAAATATTTATCAAATGATATATTTTGTCAGCGTTGTTACAAACCACCGTGACCTGGACTCTGAAGGCTGATCAATCGCCTAGAGGCATTTGAGATGTAATTGTAGAGAAGAATGCCCCGAAACCCCCTGGACCTGGAATAAAAGAACTATTTCATGCCTATTGCATGGTCTTCGAGAAAACGGATACAGAATCCTTCAGCTAATCATAAACGGTCAAATCAAGATCAGCAGAAGAATTGGAAGCAAAATGTCATGGCTTAAGAACATTTGCGATTGGATAGGAAAACGGAGTACCGAAAAACTATTTCGATTAAATAAAGACCGTGAACAATTCGCCAATGTAATTGCCAATGTTAGGGTTATCTTATATGGCACCGAAAGAAGATAGAATGTTTTACTTCAGTTACGTTTCCGTTTCTAATTGTATTGCCAAATGTAGAAATAAATATGTTAATTTATAAGTTTGTTATTTAAAAAAGTTGATATAAGATTGCATGAGAAGAATAATAAGCGATGCAGCCAAAAATAAATGTAACGCGGAACCAAGTAGGGAAAACCTAAAATATTGTAATATTAGTAATAAAAGTTAATTATAGTAAGTTCGAAATCTTTTGCTTTATTTAATATTACCGAAAATGTGATTAAAATATTAAAAAAAAGTTATTTTACCGACTTCTCGGTACTTTCCTTAACATAATTGGTACTTTTAGGTAAACATGGTTACTCATGGGCACAGAAGAATGTGACGGCGCGTTACATGGAGGGAGGGGGGCCAAAAATCTTGCAAAACATTGCGTTACGTAATACTTTAACGCCGCCTAATCAGAAAATGTATTCGTTATTTTTCTTAATTTTTGTAAATAGTTTTTAACAAAAAATTTCACATCGGTCCATTTTCTTCCTGTGAACACTATTTGCTCCTCTAATAACTTGGTACATTGCTCTTTTCCTGGCAGGGAGCCCCTCTTTATAAGTGATTTGAACTCCTTTAGGATTATTTCCTTTTCTTCGGTGGTCCATGGCCTGCGCTTGAAGCTAACACATTTCTTTTTTGGATCATTTCTGTGCACTGCTCCAGCTCCCCCATCTACAAGTAAATAAAATGGTACTATTAAACTGTGAATAGCTGAAAAAGAATTATAAGACGCGCGTTGAATACTGCGCTGGTGTCTGTTTTCACAGGGTTTATGAAATTTGGATACGAGTACACTATCGGGAACCAGTTCTGTAGACTGAGACGAGAGAGTACAGTACCAGGAAATTGCTAATGCAGCAATTAAATTATTGTGACTCGGTGACTTTGAAACCGCTTATCATCATATTATCCACTTAAAAAACCCCACAGGCTGTTTAGGAGGTCAACTTTGATGACCGAAAGACGTCCATGACCGAAAGAGTACACCACCTAGAAATGCTTCAAGTAGTAATTTAATTGCTATGCGGCACGATTCAATCGTATGCGTTACTAAAATCACTTATTAAATAAAAAAAGAATTCTAATATTGCATCAATGAATCAAAACCATTTTTGTGCAAAATTATCATGGAAAATATCGATAAAAGATTGGGCGTAACTAGCAAATCTGAAGATGCCATTTGTTTAATATGCAATTCGAAAAATAATTTGATGATTCGATAGAAAAGGAAAATCTAAAGAATTGTGTTTTCTAATAAATTTAAATTCTGCATAAATTTTGGGAAGTATATTGTTCACAGAATCTGTTCAGTAAAGGACTTTTAGTAATCAACGCATTGAAAAGTCACCCAAAGTTTCAGTTCTAAATATTGTTCGATTTTATAATTAAAAAATAGTTATATGTCGGTCCTTACCTGTTATTTCAGGCAAAGCAATATTTTCATTCTGTTCATCTTCCCCAACGTCACTATTATTTGCTTCTATGCAGTCAGCCTCTTTGTCTTCTATGCCATCCATATCTTAAAAAAAATTATATAATACATGTTGGTACTAACTAAGTGCGTTCTAAAATTTCAACTAAGAACTTACGAATACCTGTGAGATTTATGTCCTTTAGTGCCTTTCCTGCAAATTTGTGAGCTTCACCTTGGTCCACCGCTAGGAGTAAACGACTTACTTTTGTAAGCTCGACTGCATTTTCTTGCAGACGGTAAAATTCCCTATGAACGCGAACATCATGACCCAGGTGGCGAGCTAGCCAATCGTATTCATTTTCATTTAGATTGAATATTTGGCACACAGTTGCTACATATTTCCTTAGTTTAGTGCTGGTCACTAAATCAGGTGCATTAAGGTCTGCTTCTTCACACCACTTTTTAAGACAATCATGTCCCCTCATGTGACTTCCTGTTGTTTTTGAAATGGCAAAAACATATGGATTTTCACTAAGGACTCCATATTGTATACGTTGGGATATGATCAAATCAATTATTTCTTTTATTTCACTGGTAAGTAGAATAGGCAATATTCTCCCACGTTTGCCCATGATTTTTACCATGGTTAACGAAGATGCAATTTTGTTTTCTAGAGAAGTCAATGAATTTTTCAGTTCCTCTGTTCCGAAATTTTTCCAGTTGGGTCTTGACGAATATTGGCTAAGAGTCATTTTTGCTGCTTCCCCAGAACGCCTTTTGTTGAATATTATGATTCTAGCTAATGTAAGGGAGACAAGTTTACTATAATTTAGGGAAGAAAGGTCTTTCCTTATTTCCCTTATTTTAGAGTCTAAAAAGCTATTTAGCTTAATCAGATCACTAGTAATTGGAAGCAAGTCCTCTGCGTTCTGTTTTCTGGAATACAAGGTAGAAAGTGCATTAGATGAAATTCTAACACTCCATTCTAGGTCCAATAAATGAAGAAATGCAACAAGTTGTCTATTTTTTTTCAGATCTCCTCGTCTCAGGCATTGTCCTCGTTCAATCGATGCACACTTTTTTATGGCATATCCTATTTTGAGAGCTAGGGATGGGATTTGATATTCTTGCCTTTTTGTTGGATCACTAGTTACTATACAAATTTCCTATAAAAAAAATATGTGTAGTGATTATATAGCTTAAATGAAATTTATTCTCAATTAAATCAGAACAATTCTAAAAACGTAAGTCTATATAGTGTTTAACAGACTTACCTTGGTTGCATTAACGATCAAGTCGAACTTCTGGGGAACAAGGACTTCACTTAAATTTTGGAAACTTTCTCCTTTCAAAAAGAGGTTAATCTTTGTAAATGGGTATATTTATTTAAAAAACCCTTAAAAGGGCCACATCAATGGAACAAACGTTTTCGGACTACACAGTCCATCATCAGGTTATTAAAATCGAAAATGCTAGGTCATAATGCCTGAGCCACCAAAATATTAGGGTAAAAACCCTTTAAATTACATTTAGTTATCAAATGTTGTACATTGTGTTATAAAATAACTGTGATGTTCTATATTAAATTAAATTTGACCAAAGGTAACACATGGCTCAAATGGGTTCCAGAGCCGGGCGAGAGACAACCTCTGCACTCGGAGAACAACGTGGAACTACTCAGTACAAAACATCATTTATTAATTTACATACTCCTATTTTTTTTTTATAGATATTCTAAACGTAATATTTCACGTATATTTTTGGCTTCAAAAATCACTTAGACAAACAAAACGCATTTTGTCCAGTAGCGAGAGACAAACAAATAGCGCTATTTTGCTTGCATTGCTTTTTTACTATTTAACGACTTTATTTTGCTCTGAGACGTTGATTTGGAACCTCTTTATACTGTGATTTAGGAATCAACTGTATCTGATATTATTCGTGCTTAATAGGTTGTTTTTATAATAATAATAGGTGATAATAGTATTAAAATGAGTGAAGGTGAGCATATTGTAGATGATACAAATAGAGGAACGAGAAAAAGAAAAATAAATACTACGGCAAAATAACGTAAGAGAGATATAAGGTAAACTACAGGTTATGTTGTGTTTTTGTGGTTTAATTTGTTTTCTTTTAGATATTCAGATTTAGATCCGGAGTTATTGAATTTTAAAAATAATTGTGTTCACAAATCAAAAAAATTTGCATGTACAGATCTTTTGTTGGCCTACATAAAAATTATTAGACAAAATTTCTATGATAATGAAGAAAAGAACAAAAATGCTCAGGATAACAAATTAGCACAGATGATGAATATTAAGGAAATAAAAAAGCAGAGAAAGAATGGTAAATCACATGATTTTCACACAGAATTTTATGTAAGTTTTTATTTAAATAAACCAAGCTTTAGCATCAGTACATATTTATTTTTCGATTACACTTTGTAAGGTCTCTGATTGAGTATTTTTTAGGTTTGGCATAATAGCAAGAGAATCTTTGTTTGCCAAAAATTATTTTCCTCTATTTTTAATTATGGTCCAAGAAGAATTCATACGATAGTGAGAAAAAAGATGCTTGGCACTAGTGTAAAAGACAATCGTGGTGGAGACAGAAAGTTCAAGAAAAATGCGCTTAAATTAGAAAGTGTCATGAAATTTATTTCGTCTTTGAAGGGCCATGAAAGCCACTATGGTAGAGGCAAGTCAAGAAGAATCTATCTGTCATCTGAGTTAAACATAAAAAAGCTGTGGGAGATGTATAATGATCAGATTCCAGATAATTCACTCCAAACAAACTACAAGTACTTTGGTCGAATTTTCAGCAATAAGTTTAATATAGGTAGATATTATTAAAAAAAATGTTTTTTATTTTTTACTAAGTTGCCCGTTTGTTTTAGCCTTTGGAAGTCCAGCTACTGATGTTTGTGGCTTTTGCATAAGAACAAACACTGAGATAAATACCACCAAGGATGAAGAGTAAAGATTAAAATTAAAAATGGATTTAACTATTCATAAGACGCGAGCAAAGCAGTTTTTTAAATCAATGAAAGAGGAATCTGCTGATAGCGTGACATATTGCTTTGATCTTCAACAGGTCCAAAATCTTCCAAAGGCGCCTATTACGGAAGCATTCTATTCTCAGCAACTGGCTTTTTATGCATTTTGTGTGACAGATATTTTAACAAAAACTCCTGTTTTTTATACATGGGTTGAGCATGAAGCAGGAAGAGGTGTGGTAGAAATAAGTTCTGCGTTGACTGACTTTCTAAAAAAGACTGATTTTGACCCAGATATTAAACATTTAAGATTGTTTTCAGACGGGTGTGAGGGTCAAAATAAAAATTCCCACATGGTACATGCACTCACCTTGTGGCTTTTGAATAATACCCCAAAAACCATTCAAACACTTACGATGACATTTCCCGTTCGTGGCCATTCGTTTATGCCAGCTGATCGAGTTTTTGGTCAGCTTGAGCTAGACTTACGTGCCCATGCTTTTATAAAGTCACCAGAAAAATATTATGAAATCTATTCTAAGAAAGGACAAGTGCGCAAGCTGGGATCTGATTGGACTTTGTATGACATAAAACATGCAGCACTTTCACTCAAAAAAGTTATAGGTATCAGTGAAGCCAAAAGAATAATCATAACTCGAGGCAAACAAACTGCTGGGGAAAGTAAAATCTTGTATAAAACAGAGGTTTTATACAGAAATCATGACAATTCTAAAAAGTTTTCAAATTTAATTCAACCAAAGAAAAAACCAAGTGACATAGTACTGCCGGAATTGCCAACGAAGCATGCTGTTAAGAAGAAAACACTGGATAGCTTATCAAAATTTTTAGTTAGTCTATCAGGCAAAGAATGGGCATTAGATCCAGAATTAACTTGGTTAGATCCAATTTTGAAGGATCAGTATAGTGAAAATGTAATGGAAAAGGACCAGACCTGCGATCAATGTGAAGATGGAGAAGAATGCTGCTGTCTTCTGGAGGACGACATACATGTCATGATTTTTTTTACTACAGATATTGCTTTATAAACACGAATTTTCAGTTCATATTTTGATTTTATTCACTTGGGGAAAATAAAACCACATTTTGTCCTTCAAAGACAATCAAATGGCGTTTTGTCCATCATTAAAATTTTTTTTTTTTGAAAAAACTAATAAAGCTTGTTGTTTCTTATAAATAGGGTAAGTTGATAATAAAAAATTACATTTTTTCATATTTTGTGTTTTATTTTTAACTTTATTAATAATCGAGTAGCAGTTTTTCTCATTTCCTGAAAAATTTTAAAAATGGACAAAGAGCGATATGAAAGTCTGCTCCTCATGTATCTTCATATATATAAAGTAACAATTATTAACGTATAAGCAAAAAATAACGACGCACTAGCCAACGTAAAAGACGCATTTTTTGACGCATTTCACGAAGAAATATCAAAAATAAGTCAATCGCGGGAAATAATATTAATGGAGGATATTAACAGTAGAGTAGGAAGAAAAGATGCGGATGTAATAGTAGGAAAATACGGAGAAGACACCACGAACAACAATGGTGAAAGATTCATAGATTTATGCAACCAGAATCAAGTCAGAATCGTAAATGGATACTTTCCACATAAACTGATACACAGCTATACATGAATTCAGGAAACACGAAACATAAAATCAATAATCAATTATATTGTAACAAAACAAAAAACCCGACTGAGAGTACAAGATGTAAGAGTTCAGAGAAGCGCAACATGCGGTAGCGGTCACTATTTATTACGTTCAGAAATACACTTCCCAATCCGAAGACAACAGAGGGAAACACATACAGACATAAACGAAACAGAAAAGATACAGGAACGAAGATACAACATCAGAAGCCTAGATGTACCCAAGAAGAAAGTACCAAAGACTTGTTCAAAAATAGTTTTATATCTTTATTAATTCTAATTTATTGTTTTTATTTTAATTTACTGAAGGTTTAATATTTATAACACTTACAAACTTAATTTATTTAAAGTTTATTTATAATAATTTATCTTACAATAATAATTTATTATTTTAAAACGCGTCGCGATCTTCGTTTCTGACTGCCTGTTTTCTCCAAAAAGGTCCCGTTATATACCAATACCGTTAGACTAGAAAAGTCGATCGCCTTCTCGTCTGGTATAGAATATAAACATGTTTTTGCTAGGGTTTTGCCGCCGGCTGCATTCTTGTTACCTGAAGTATTTATTCGAACCCTTCTGGAGAGTTCGGTAGTATGACATAGAAATACGTGAATGAATAGAATATTAGTAATAAATATGTTTATTGTATAAATAAATTTATCCTACCAATAGATTGGATAAAACTCTACAAATTCCCGCTCCTAAGAATATCGACCAGTTATAATGAACATATAAAAACTGTTTACACGAAACAGCATTTAAAACAATGTCATACTACATAAAACCCAAGGTAAACAAACCATACTGGTGGGATAATAAAATAGAGGATAATATAAAATGTAAAAGACCATTTATATTAATACCAAAAATATTTAAGCTCCAAATCATTACAAGACAAAATAAAATATAAAGAAAAACAAGTAGAAGTACGAAGGAAAATCTCTAAGAAGAAGAGCTACTCTTGGGAAAGAAACTGCTAACGAATAAATATTTATCTAGGAGAAACCAGAAGCACAGAAAGCTGGAAACTGGTAAAAAAATTGAGAAAAGAAAAGAATTAGTTATAGAGAGCATAAAACCGGAAGACTGTGAAGAATATTTCAAAGAACTTTTGGTAGAAAATAGAGTCGAATTTTAAGAGTATAGAAATCAAATCGAATATAGAATTTCAGTAGTCGGCTCGCCAATCAGATTAACAACAGAGGAAATTAAAAATGTATGTAAACAGCTGAAGAGGAACAAAGCACCCGGACCAGGCGATATACCCGGAGAATTGTTTAAGTACGGAACGAACAAATTGTACCAATGTATTCGACAACTATTTCAAGAATGCATAAATACAAGCGAAATCTCTACAGAATGGAAGATATTATACCTCAGTATTATACATAAAAATGGCGATAAAAATAATTGTGAAAATTACCGAGGAATAGCTGTAACCGGATCTATGAGTCGAATATATGTAAAGGTTTAAAAAAACCGAATCGAGAAAGAATACTTAGATTATAAAGCAGAAGAACAAGCAGGAATTCACTATTGACCAAATTTTCTCCTTAACCCAGATAATAAAAAAAAAAGATGGCACGGAATCAAGAGATTCATATGTTGTTCGTCGACGTACGGAAAGTCTACGACAGCGTTCCATTAAAGAACCTGTGACAATCAATGGAAAGCACGAATATTAATATAGAATTATTAAAAACCGCCAAAGTGCTATACAACCAACCAAACACAAAAATAACAGTAGTGTCACAAATAACAACAGAATTTATAACATCAACAAAAGGATTAAAGTAAGGATGTTGTCTGTCCCCCACTTTATTTAAAATATACCTCGAAAGTGCTTTAAAAAGATGGAAACAAAGATACAGGACAATGGAGATACCGCTCACTAACACTATGGTATATACGCTCAAGTTTGCAGACGATCAAGTAATAATGGCTCAAGATTATGACGATTTAAGCAGTACTGTGACTACAAATATCTAGGTATCACTATTCCACAAGATGGAACATTAGACAAAGCCATAAGACGTCAGCGAGAAAGCGAGAAATACGTCAGGGAGAAAAGCCATCACAATGTTTAACAGCATTTTATGGGATTAATCCATCAGCAAAGAAAATAAAAAGAGGATATATGAGACTATAGTAAAAAGTATCACTTTGTACAGCTGTGAGGTATGGCCACTGAAAGAAAGAACACTGGCAGCGCTGAAAGTGACGGAAATGGATTTTTGGAGAAGAGCCGCAGGAAGATCTAGAAGAGAAAGGATTACGAACAAATTCATTCAAGAAATAATGGGAATCAAATGAACAATCACATATGACCTAAAAACAAAACAACTTATCTGTTATTAATTAGATTATACAAGCTCAACGGTTTATAACTGCCTCTGAAAGAATTCTCTCTCTTCAATCCTGACCCCCCAGGGGGAGTGTAGTGGTCGACGTGATGTCGTGTATTGTCCGTCTCCAGAGATCTCTGTCTCTGGTCATTTCTTTTAATTCATGCATAGGTCTTTGGCATATTCCTGTAATTTGATCTATCCATCTTGTTGGGGATCTTCCTCGTGATCTTCGGCCTTCTACCTTTCCTTGTATTATGAGTCTTTCCATGTTTTCTGTGTTTGCTCTCATAACATGCCCAAAATATTTTAATTGTTGAAGATGGACTTTACTAGAGAGTCGTTGGCTAACTTTTAGCTCTCTTAAAATTGAATTATTTGTTCTGCGGTCGGTCCAAGGAATTCGTAACATTCGTCTCCAACAGAACATTTCAGTGGCGTCTATCTTTCTTCTCTCCGATTGTCTCACGGTCGAAGATTCACATCCGTAGGTCAGTATTGGGAATATTAAGCAGTTGATCAACCTCATTTTTATCGCTCTTGAAATTTGACAGTCCTTCCATATTTTGGTCATTTTTGCTGTGGCAACTTTGGCTAGATCACATCTACGTTTAATCTCTTCTTGTAATGACCCTGTGTTTGTGATTAATGATCCCAGATATAAGTATGAGGTCACAACCTCGAACCGGTCAATTGTGGTTATGTGTGAATGATTGTTGTGTAGTCTATCCACTATCATGATCTTTGTCTTTGATATGTTTAATTGCAGACCAAATATTTGACTTTCGTTTTCGATCAGTCGTATAAGTTCTATCAGCTCTGCTTGACTATTTGCAAGAAGGACTGTGTCATCTGCGAAACGTAGGTTGTTTAGTTTATGACCATTTATTGAAATGCCCTTTTCCCATCCTTCAAGTGCTCTTCGCATAATATACTCCCCATATATGTTGAATAATTGTGGAGATAGTATACATCCTTGTCTGACACCCCGTTCTGGATGAAATTCGTTCGAAAGTGTGTCAAGTACTTTAACTGATCCAGTAGTGTGTTCATATAGTTCGGTTATAAGCGTAATTAGATGTTGTGGTACGCCTACTTCTTTTAGTATTCGCCATAAGTGTCTCCACTTGACTCTGTCGAACGCTTTACGGTAATCTATAAAACAGATGTATAGTGGGATGTTGAATTCCCTAGATTTCTCGATTATCTGTCTTATATTCAGCAGGTGTTCTCGAGTGCCTCTACCTTTGGTAAATCCAGTTTGCTCTTGTGGAATTTCTCTTTGAAGGAATGTTTTCAGTCTCTCATTGATTATATGTAGCATTATCTTGCTGGCATGGGATATAAGAAAGATAGTTCTATAATTGTCGCATTTATGGAAGCTGCCTTTTTTTATGTATGGTAGTTATTGTAGATTTTGTCCAGTCTTCAGGCCATTATTTGGAATGCCATATTTGGTTACAGACTAGATGAAGTAATTTTACGCCGGTTTTTTCTGTGGCTTTAAGCATTTCGGCTGTTATCATATCTGGACCTGGTGCTTTGTTATATTTGAGCTTGTTGATAGCCTGTCTTACTTTATTTTCGAGTATATCAGGTTCTTCTTCCACCTCGTCAGAGATTTGGCTAACAAGCTCTTGGCGTTGATCATCTTTATATAGGTCCCTGCAATACGATCTCCATGTCTCTGCTATGTCTTCTCTGTTTGTTCTCAGGGTTCCAGTGTTATTTTCAATGGCCCAAGTTCTGGCTCTGCAGTCTCTTGTCAGGTAGCGTATTTTTCTAAATAGATCTCTCGGCTGATTATTCTGACCATGTCTCTCAATTTCTTTGCATATACTTTGATAGTACTGTTTTTTGTCGGCCTTACATCTTGGTTTTATTTCTTTATGAAATAAAACGAAGATTTCTTTATCTCTGAAAGAATTATTCTCTCCAATATTTGCCCAACCATTCCTCATGCAACTCGAAACCATGGTTCTTGTCATTTAATCTATAATGTCCCTTTTAAAAATTAATGCACCATTATCTGAATTTAACCACATACTGAGCTTTAGAAGGCAAATCTTTATGAGCCAAACAGATCTTACAATTCAAAATCATTTGTAATCAACTACGATAATACTTTATACAGAATCTACTTATCAAGCGGCAACTTAACGTGTTACAGCTTTAAACAAAAATGGGCAACAAAAACTCTATTAACCCAAATCTAAATCCTATTCTTCTAACCAGAGCATAAAAACTTTCACTATGTACTCCTTGAGAAATATCAACCATCACACTGGCATCCACAGATACACTAATTACAAAAAATCAAGTAAACCCCAAACAAACTGCGAGCGAAATACCTACCTTACGTATGGAAATTGAATCTTCACAAATCAGTTTAAAGAGACCTATTTACAATACTTTAAGTCCTTCTCCGTCTCATAATGATAATAATAATAAACCGAAGTTTACCAATCCAGTAGAAATAGCACTTAACGCTAAGAAAAAACAAAATAAAGGAAAATCCCTAAAAGCATTCATAAACCAGCATAGGCTATGCTAAGATAACAGACCTATTCCAAAGCATAAAGGGCTTACCTGATTCGCTTGGTACCATTTAAAATTATACATCCAAAATTATACACAAAATGAGTATAGGGATATATTTTAAATATATCCCTGTAATCAAGACAAAAACCCGAAATACCAAATTAAGGAAAATTCTTCTTAAACACTTACAGCTGCAAATACCTAATATCCGATACAGTAAGTAGCTGCTCACGAACGAGTTATTTAATAAATTTAATTAATAAAATGGATTTTTAATTAGTCAATACAGTGAAATATAAATGACTATTACAATTATTTACCTATGCTACAAATAATTTTTTAAGAACAAAATCCATATTTTGTCTGTTTACAAGACACCAATTTTAAACAAAATTAAAATAAAAACTTAAGAATCTATAAGGAAATACAGTTAATATTTGATTTCACGTCTATTGCCTCTGTATATTTGCTTATACGTATTTCATCCTAAAAGGAACCTTCGGGGCGACTATTTACAGATACTCTGAATGTGAAAACAATCTTTCCTGTCGAAAAGGAAGCAACGCTAAAATGGCTTCGCTATGAACGCAATAGCGACATCTGATAATAAATCATTAAACTAGAATTCCGAAGATTTATAATTGACGAAACATAAATCCATATTAAAGCATGCTAAGCTAAGAAACTATTTGTGTCATATCTAAATTAGACCCAATCAAAATATTGTTAGTGACGGTGTATCAATTTTAATTAATAATTCATATGACTTAATAAGAATATCTCTAAATACTTAATTAGAGGCCATTGTTATCACCGTCATTGGAAAAACTAATATAAACCTTTGCAATATATATATATATATATATATATATATATATATATATATATATATATATATATATATATATATATATTCCTATCTATGACACAGGCAATATCCCAAAAGATTGGCTACTTTCAGAATTTATTACCTTACCAAAGAAACAGGGAGCAAAAAAGTGCGGAGAATATAGGCTAATAAGTCTAATGAGCCATACAATAAAACTTTTTCTTAAAATTATACATCGAAGAATATACAAGCTATGCGAAGAGAGAATACAAGACACACAGTTTGGATTCATGAAAGGCGTAGGTACAAGAGATGCACTGTTTAGTCTACAAGTATTATTTCAAAGATGCAGAGATATGACTTGCGATATTTACACCTGCTTTGTGGACTACCAAAAAGCATTTGATACAGTTCAACACCAAAAAATGATGGATATTCTAACAAAAGCCCAAATGGATGATAAAGATCGGCGTATAATACAAAATTTATACTGGAACCAATCAGCCACAATAAGAACGAATTTTGGAGGTGAACCAACGGAAATGATCCAGATTCTACGAGGCGTTAGACAAGGTTGCATACTTTCACCTATATTATTTAATCTATATTCAGAGGAAATATTTAGTGAAGCCTTGGAAAAATGCGAACATGGAATACTTCTAAATGGAGAACGCCTAAACAACATCCGTTATGCAGACGACACCGTTATTTTTGCAGACAGTTTGAACAGTTTACAGCAACTAATAAACAAAGTAAATGAAGTAAGTGAAAGATTTGGACTTCAAGTAAATATAACAAAAACTAAATTTATGATCATCAGCAAAAATAAAGTTAGAGACGCTCAACTACTTATCAATAATACACCAGTGGACCGAGTAAAACAGTATAACTATCTTGGAACAACAGTAAATGAACAATGGGATCACTCACAGGAAACAAAATGTAGAATAGAGAAGGCTAGGAGTGCATTCAATAACATGGCCAAACTCTTTAAAAGCCACAATCTTAATCTGGAGATAAAAGTAAGGCTCCTACGATGTTATATCTTCTCAATATTGTATTACGGAGTTGAATCCTGGACACTAACTGAAGCAATGGAGAAAAAACTTGAAGCCTTCGAGATGTGGCTATACAGGCGAATTCTAAGGATATCATGGACAGACAAGATAACCAACGAGACCGTATTACGAAGAGTGGGCAAAGAAAGAGAGATGATGTATACCATTAAAAGGAGAAAGTTGGAATATCTCGGACATATAATGAGAAACAGCACTAAATACAGATTACTGAAGATAATCCTACAGGGTAAAGTATTCGGAAAGTGAGGAATTGGGAGAAGGAGGATATCATGGTTGAAGAACCTGAGGAAATGGTTCTCCACAACAACAACGAATCTATTTAAAGCATCAGTTAATAAAATAATTATAGCCAGAATGATTGCCAATATTCGGAACGAATAGGCACTGAAAGAAGAAGAATATATTCCTTCTGGAGCAGTAATAGCGAGAAACAAACTAGATGATCTTTTCAATCAAATTTCTACTTTTCGAATCATTTTGAAAGAACTAAACGCATGTAATCAGATCTGGGGATCAACATATAAAGACCAAGGGGTAATGTAATTAAAGAAATTATAGATCATCCAAACTTAAGTCCGACTAGATTTAATATAAGAACTGGAGAAGCTACTACACTTGATCTAACAATGTGTGGCACTGATGTTTACCCACATTTGTCTTGGTATTCAATGCAATACACGTACAACAGTGACCACTGTCTATTAATGATAGAAACCAATCAACATAACCTCACAACCCCTTTTTTCCGAAATGGAAAATAGGTAAAGCCGATTGGAAGCGTTTTATAAAATAGATAGAGTCGGATATAAACAAGTACTCGACAATAATAAACAATGTAGAAGAATATCTAGATAACTTGACCAAAATAATTATTAAGGCAGCTGAAAGCTCAATCTGAATAAGTCTTGTAAAAAGATTATTGAATACAGTAAAACTACCATTAATAAATACAAAAGAAATAAATTACTATAAAACCAAGTAGAATATAAGAAAAGTCGAGCCATAACTAGAGTGACAATAAATACAGCTAAACGTCAATCCTGGATCGATCATGTTTCTAAAATAAACAGCTCTACTCCTATGAGCGACATATGGAAGAAGATAAAAGGAATATCGAGAAAAATTTTGAATTTAAATATCAACTCCAGATGATATTCCGCCAAACTTTATAAAAAATCTATCTTCAAACGCCCACCAGTACTTACTAAAATTATTTTATTTAATCAAGGTGGTTTTCGTAGAAAACAATAAACAATGGACAATATTTTAGGGGAGGATGGGGCATTGTGAGCCATCTAAGGAAGATATGCACATACTGTTAAACCAGAAATGATTTTGTTTTGTTTAATTAATTAGGGACGTTCATTAAACATTTAACTGTCATTTAGTTGCAATTGAAACATAATTTATTTAACGTATTTTCAACAAAAAAATGACAACTGACTATATGTCAAAAGTTCACATTGCCCCATAGGGTGGGGCAATGTGAACTACTGAGGAAAGTCACACTATTTCATTATCTAATGGCTATGTTTGGTAAATAAAATCAAGTAAAAAGAATTTTTTTATTAAAAATACTTAGAAAACCGGTAACAGAACATTAGTAAAAATAGACACATGTTATAATTATTCAGAAATACAAAATTCACACTGAAATTCTTCATCATCTTCTGGATCTATTCCCGCACATGCTTCATGAGCCCATTTCAGACAGGCCGAGCAACGTACCCATCCTTCTTCATTGGCTGATGAGGAGAACCACTCGTTACAGTAAAAACATTCAGCATCTTCACCATCATCTTGTACTTGATGGTTACATTTATTTTTTTTCTTTCCCTTACCATCTTTGGAAGGACAAACTTTTATTTTTTTGTTACTTCTTTCACTTCTTCGAGCTTATCATCATTTATTTTTTTCTTAGCTTTTTCCTTTTTCATTGTTTCTATTGCCTCCTTCGTGTTTATTTCAAGTTCTAATTCTAGCTTATACGGACTAGATGTCAGTACAGCCGTTTTACCTTTTTTAGATTTCCTCTTTGGTTCCATTAATTTACTTCTCTTTGGCAGAGGACGAATGTCTTTAGGGCTGTTTGCTCCAAATGAAGTTGTTGCTCTATTGTGTGCAGGGGAAATTGTCAATTGAAAATCGTTACCAGTATGAAGCTTTGCAACTGAGGTTGAAGCAATTACCTCATCTTGACTTAAGTGAGGCTCTGCAGTTGAAGTTGAAGGAATTGCCTCATCTTGACTTGACACTGGTAGACTATTATTCTCCAAATCTCTTTCAGTCGTAGCAGATGGTGCAAAATCGAGGTCTGTAAATATATTGGGATCATAAGGTACTATACCACATTTTTTTAAAAGCGTTAATAGCAGTCAAAGGTGTTGCAGCTTGTAAGAAAGCTTCACCACAAAAATTTTAGAGATTTGGAAGGCTGTTACCACTCTGCCTGGGTTGTTATTAAGAAACTTTTCTAATGCCATATCATAATATCATGCTAAAGGAGCCATGACACCAACATCGGTTGGCTGCATTCGATGGGTGGAATGTGGAGGCAAACAAATGATATGTACATGTTTTTCCCTAGCCAAATTAATTACTTCTATGTTTTTTGTATGGCTGCTGTGTCCATCCAAAATCAATAAGATCGGATCGTCTTCACTTGGTTTCGTTTGTTGAAGAAAATGTTAAAACCATATTAAAAAGAGTTCACTATTTATCCAGCCACTATCGCTACAGGCGAATATTGAACCTGTAGGTGCACCAGCTTGGAGTTCGACTTTCATTCTCTTTCTTGCAAAGATTAACATCGGCGGTATGAAGATTCCTGATGATGACATGCAAATAACGGATGTTGTTATTACACTTCTATCAGCAGAAGTAAGCCGTCCAACTTGTTTCCGTCCTTTATGCGCCAAGATTTTACTATTTCATTTGGGGACTGTACCTAGACCTGTTTCGTCACAGTTAAAAACACGCGTTGGATTGACATGTTTAGAATCCAAAGTAGCTTTATACAGATCAAAAAATTGTTTTTCATTTTAACGATTAAAAGCTTCAGATCTTGCAGCAGATGTTGATTCGGGTTTACGTAATGAAAGCCCTGGGTGCCGTTTTCGAAATCCGTACGCCCAATCTAAACCTGCAAGTTTGTTTGTTTTATTATATGGATGGTCTATGTTATTTTTTTCGGCTAACTGGAAAGCTAGGTGACGAAGATCAAGCAAAGTAATTCCGTATAAACGCTTCTCCATATCTAAGATATAATTATACAATTCTTCTTCCTGTTCCTTGGTAAAAACCGTTTTGTAGAAACCTAGACCCTCTTCGTCAGGAGAAATTCTTGTTACTTTTTCTTTGCATCTGCGAATTACCGTTGCTTTCGGGATACCATAAACTTTACTAGCTTTTAAATAGCCCATCTCCCCAGCTTTAACTGTCCGGATAGCATTCTTCAAGGCAACAAGAGACCAGGATTGTTGCTCAGTTTTCCTCACATAATTTCGTACCATTTCTAACTGAAAAAGAAGCATATACTTAAAAAAGTGTCAAGAAAATATAATGGGGCAATGTGAACCACTCCTAGTCCACGTTGCCCCATGCGTAGTACACATTCAAAATATGGAAATTAACGTACCAGTTCACAACGTATCAAAAGCAAATCTTAATTATGAAAAGCACATTTTACAAGCAACACCACAGTATCAAAAAGTTAAAATAATCATGTCTACTTACCGAGAAATCTTTAGTCAAAAGTAGTAAATTCCTTAGATCAGCAGCGACGAAACACGTGTTTTTAATTTTAACACGTCTGAACGTACTCCCCGTGCGTTCAAACTCATACTAAAAGCACCTAAAAGTAGATAAGATGTCTACGCATATTTGTAGTAGTTACTAGATGCAGTGTTGCCAATTTTAAACAAAATATCCGATCTGGTTTACATTACCCCCATGATCCATGACGCCCCATCCTCCCCTAGTATTAGAAAATGACGGACTTGAAGCTTTTGCTGCCAATAAAAAATGCGTCGCAATATTTTTTAACATCAAGGGAGCATATGATACCACTTGGAAACACCTAATATTAAGGGACTCTGACTTTTATTTATAATTTATTATCCAATCGATCATTCCAACTTAAAACTAATGGTATATTATTACCAAAATCAAAGCTAGAGAATGGTATTGCGCAAGGATCCGTTTTAAGCCCTACACTTTTTTAGAAGCAATGAATTATGTCTTATCCAGAATGAACTCACCATTGAAAGATCTTTTATACGCAGATGACCTTGTTATCTATGCGAGAAGTATGTTTTATAAAAATACAATCCAGTATCCTGATGTACCGTCTGCTAAACGACCTGTTCCTTATGGACCAGGAATCACCATTCTTTTTTCACACCATCCAACAGCAATTATAAACGTTTAAATGAAAAACCGATAAAGACGATTTTAATCCTGATATAGACCAACCTAAACAGTTTATCTAAATGAACTAAATGACTTAGTGAAGACTTGTACCTATCGAAGGAGGCTGCACAAATATAATTTCTTAGGATCACGAGTGAAAAATAAAAATCTGTTGGCTCCAGGAACCACATTGTTGTGGTACAGGCATTGTGAAAAAGAATTTGCGGAATATTTCTCTCAATTGAGTTTACTGATATTGTAGTAATTTTCCCGAAGTACTAATGAAACTGGGAGCTGACAATTACGATTCCACATTAGAACGGTTATTTATAAGTCTGAAGGATGTTTTGTTGCCAATTTAATGGTAATTCTTATGCCTCGATGCCTGTTGCTCACTCAAAATAATATCTATGCTTTTTGGCCAGTAGTTTGAATTCACAAAGTGTCTATGTTTTAACGCAAATGGGAAAATTTGAGTTGAGCACAAATTTGCATTATGTTAAGAAAGAATTGGTCATTAAAGACTTGTACCGGGACAAAAAAAAGTACATCTTGATGCATTAGTTGACCCAAAATTAGTTCTTTTGTCTCTCCTTCACATAACGTTAGGATTGATAAAGCAGTTTGTCAAAGCTTTAAATAAACAAGGTGACTGCTACCTGTGCGATAAATTTCCTGCGCTTAAAGAAGGAAATTTTGTAGATTCTCAAATTCGATCCTAAAAATCAGACAGATTGTTCCAAAATACAAGCATAGAGTTTTGTAAAAGTCATAGACGTTTTTCCTTGGAAACAACAATTTTCCAAACTACAAAGAAATTGTAGCTAACTTGGTCGAAAATTATAAAAAACTGAGATGCAATATGAGCGTCAAACTTCATTTTCTGGATTCCGACATTGATTATTTTCCCGAAAATCTTGAAGCTGTCAGGTCAGCGAGGAATAGGGTCAGAGGTTCCATGAAGACATAAAGGAGATAAAAAGACGTTACCAAGGAAGATGAGATATTATAATGTTGACTGATTACTTCTGGACCTTGGATGGGGACTCACTCACAAAAAGCAAACTACAAACGCAGTTTTCACGAAAAAAGAAAACGATTTTATTCTAAAAAAGAAGTGGTGCAGTAGGCGGTACTGTAGACTAGCGCGAAGCTTTATACTATGTTTTCTGTATTTATTAGATTTATATTTTTAAAATAAATAAAGTAATTTTATTATTTATTTATTATTTTAATATATTTTAATAAAATTAGTAAAGTTAACATGTTATATAGCGGTAACCACTCGTTACGTAAATGGACTCTTCCAATTGTTTACTTTGACTACTATTTCGTAAAAAGTCATATTTGATATGTGCTGATTTAGAAATCTCTTTCAAAGTATAAATATGATAGTTCAATTTAAAATATTTTACTTCTTTTTGTCACACTTAAATACAATTTTTGAATTGATAATTGTATTATTTTTTTATTAGTTTGATGGCCTTGTGACTAAGTGCTCGCTCTAACTCCCACATTTTAAATGGTTCTTCTACGCCAAACCTATCTCTTGACACTGTTTCGCTGTATTCTGGAAAATGTTGTGAAGGTACCCAATGAGGAGATATTTTCTTATGAAATTCATCTAGCCATCTAGTTTACTTTCTTCCATACTTCACTGATTTGTGTTTTTGAATTTAGGCTTTCGCAGTATTCTACCCAATTCTGTTTTTTCTTTTGTTTGAAGAGTTTTTTTGCGACAGCGTCAAGTCTCTCTCTTTCTTGTAGGATCTTGTTTATATTTTCCATATGCAATTTTTCGGTTATCAGCGGCGGTTTTGCAACTTTCACCCCACCATTGGTTCGAAATTCGTCTCTTATGTATTTCGTTATATGAAAACTTTGGTATTGCTAAATTGGCTGCTTTATTAATGTTTGCTATTAGAGTTTGATAGTTTCCAGGAGAATTTTCAGTTTCTAGTACAGATGTGTATAATTTCCAATCGGCCTTGTTAAGATTCCAGATCTTGTGACAGTTTTGAGCTGGAAATAAAGTTATATGATCTGTTTCCATATTAATGATAATTGGATCTATGAGGGTCCTGTAGGACTCTCCAAGTAAAAAATTTTGAAATATCTTGTGTACAAAAGGTTAAGTCAATAGCGGATGGACTCTTACTAGTTGCTAATGTGGGCGATCCATCATTAAGACATATCAAATTACAATGATCAATACATTCTAAAAGTTTTTTACCATAGCTGTCTTCAATTTCACAGCCCCATGCGATACTGTGGGAATTAAAATCCCTATCAATAATAAACGGTTTAGGTATGTCTTTAAAGAATTCCATCCATTGACTTTCAGATATCTTAGTCTTTGGTTCAATGTAAACTGACACAATATTAATGGGATTTTTACCTTGAAAAATTTTAACTGAAATACAGTTATGAGTGAAAGGATATCTATTTTTAAGATTTATTTCTTCCCATCTTAAGTTTGATTTTAACAAAATGGCAGTTCCACCATATCCGTCTGCCCGATCTGATCTAAAGCAATTGTAACCTTTAAAATTATAATAGTATTTTGATTTAAACCACGTTTCTGAAAGCAATGCTATGGAAATATTATTTTGATATAGCAGATATTCTAGATTTACTTTATTAGCTACTGCTGAACGACAGTTCCATTGCAGCAAATTTATGTTTGCGTTTGTGTCTGCGAATTTGAAGACAAGATATGGTTTACATGTTTACTAATTACTTCCACTATTTTAGATTTTGATACATCAAAATTGTTTGTTTGTTTTATATTACTTATAATATTGAGAACTACTTCTAAGACTAAACTTATTGTTGCATTTAATTCCTCTGATTGTAATTTTACTCCGACTAAGTTTTTTAAATAATGTTGACTATTAAAAATTCCCCCTGAGACAAAAGAGGTGTTTGGTTGTGTAAGTATTTCTTTTCTTGAAATTTCAATGGGACCAGGAATGGTTGGCTTGTGCCTTTTGTTTGGGTTTGAAGTTGTAGGGGCAGAAAACATATATTTAGTAAAATTGTTATTATAGGATTTGGGTTGTAAATTGTGGGACTGTGAGTACTGAGGTTGAGAGGAATGATACTGTATTGTACTAGAACGGCTAGGTCCAGATTAAAACCGTTGAGAATAATTTGTCGAGGATATTTGACCACTTTCCATGGCAGAGGTATTCTGAGCGACTATGTTTGCGTACGTATTTCTTGGGACCTGTTTATTTGCATCAAAGAAATTAATATTGCAAGAGCTCATGGTTTTTCTTACCATTTTTTGTCTTTTAAATTCTGGACAAGCAGACAAATTAGTAGTAAGATGATTTCCTTGACAGTAAAGCAGCGTGGTATGTAATCTGAATTATTACAATCTTGTGTGGTATGGGACTCCTGACTTTTGCTGCATCTTGGTTTACTTCTACACTGACCTCCTAGGTGACCAAAACGGAGGCAGTTAGAACTAATAATACTTTCTGGTTATACGGCTCTACTTCCTTGATAACTTTATTAATAGAAATATATTTTGGTAAGATTTGTGATTTGAAAATAATAATGCAAGACTTTGTGGGTACATATTCTACTATTTTATTTTCATCTGTAATTTTTTCTACTTTACGTTTTATTCTTTTGACATTAGATACTTCAAAAGTGAAATGTTGATCAAATTGTCTTATTTTATCTTTTATGTACGCCTCTGAAAAATCTTTTTCTATATCTCTAATAATACCTTGTCTATGAAGAATGAATTTTGGGATATACAATACAAAGTTATTTTTAACAAAAATATTTTCGTTTTTATTCTTTATTAGAAAATTTGCTGGTTTATAATTCTTTAACTTGTCATGTAGATTCCGCCATCCTGGGCCTACATCTGGAGTTGCTGATCGGGACGCTCAGATCTAAGAGGGGAGCAGTGTAGCAGAATAGCCCATCTCCGATGCGTGGTACGTGCCACAATTCTTAGAAGGATACATCTAGAATATGCAATCGTTGGCGTTCTCAATAGCGCCCGTCTTCGATGCGCTTTAGACTGAAAGAATAAAGGTGGACTATTCCAGAATATTCTAATACATAATAAGTAGAAGTAGCGCCGATATTAGCTAAGTTCAGTTGTTAAGATATTATCGTGCTGTAAACTTATAAATAAATATATTTATATAAATTAGAATCGCTCGTTTTAATGAAACACGCTACAATATTTTTAATTTTTAACTCGTCACTGATTTTTGCAGCATTTACAAAAATTCTTTGTTTGAACGATATATTTCTGCATTTGCACCTCCATAAGAATCAATTCGTATTAAAGTACAAATAACCGCAGCTATGCATCTTGAAAATCATAGAATGGCATAAAACTCTTTTTCAAATTGGAGCATTTCTTTGATACCTATATTTTCAACCAGAACGTTGTTGTACAAGAATGTTGATTGGTTTACCTTTTTAATGATTGTTTATCTACCAGTATTAATGTGATGACAAATTTTATTATATCTTAATGATATTAGTTACCTTTTTATTGCGAAATTTTATTAAAGATTCGATCTGTTCGATCTTTATTTATTTAATGTTCACATTTAAATTGATTATGATATCGAGCGTTATTAAACCGACAATTTAATATTATTATTACTTGGATGTGATGGCATTTATGACTTTTAACATTTATGATGAATTTTGACGTTTGAGAATCATTACGAATCGAATTTTAGCACTGTTCTTTTATTTTTCTGAAGACTTACTATTCCATGACGCAACTAGTGACTACTGTATTTGTTGGCGCTAGTATAGAAGGTTTGATTCAAAAACAACGATTGTCTAACGCAGATTATACTGCATTGTTTTATTTAATCAACAACTCAATTTTGCATTGTAATTTTCTATTAAATATAGTTTTAATACATATTCTCTCAGTATTTTTGGTAGATTCTATGAAAAATTTCAAAAAAACTTTCCCTGTAAACCTGACGTTCTAAAAAAAGTTTTAAACTTTAAACATGTTCGTAATAAGCACACCTCATTTACTATAGGAAACCTATTATGATACTATGATATAGGATAAGCTCAAAATATAGCGACTAATATTGTTCATCTTTATAATAATCGTGTTATATATATTAAAGATCATTTAAACCAACTACACGGTTCTAGAATTGCTCATACAGGTTTTCCACAAAGATTACTTTTCAGTCGGTTATTGTTCAACATATTTTTAGCAAGTATTTATGTCATTTTTGACAACACAATCAATTGCATCCAATACGCTGATGACATATGCATCTATACAGAGCGTAACTTGTATACTGACTGCCTGAAGGCTCTGGAATTCATTATGCAAAACGTTAATAACTGGGTAAGAAATCATGGAATGACCATTTTCCCTAATAAATCAACCACAATGATATTCACTGGACATAGGATTCGTACGCATGATAAAATAAAGTTGTCTGGATATACCTATTGTCAAATAATACAAATATCTTGGCATTCTTCTTGATCCCAAACTTTTATAGTCAAAACATGTTGAATATATATAAAGTAGGTGTGAAAAAGGTATTAATATTCTTTAATGTGTCACTAATCGTAGATGGGGTGCTGACCCTAAAGTTGCACTAATGTTTTACAGAGCCTACGTGCGATCTATTGTAGACTATGGTTGCATTCTGTATGGTGCCGCCAGTAACACACACTTATTAACTGTGGACCGCATTCAGTTCAAATGTCTAAGAATATGCTTGGGCACCATGAAATCTACTTCTTGCCCTATACTACTTGCTGAAAGTAATGAAATACCTCTTCAAAATCGTCGAGAAATTATAGCAATTAAACATATCCTAAAGCTAAGATTAAATAATAATAATCTACTTAGCCAACTGTATAAGTTATCTATTGAAAACCTCTCTAGTAAATATTGGCGCATAAAAAATTCTCCTCACCTTGCTGATGCTTTCTTAGAAACTAATAAGTATTCTAATATCTATGGTAAAGAAAAAAGATTACCAATATATAAAGCTAATTTTCAGGTAACATTAAATAAACCAAAAGTCACTATACCAAAGTACACAGAATCCCCACAAATAAACTTTGTCTTACTTAAATCCGTATTGAGTGACTAATGATCACGTAATAATGTATACCGATGGTTCCAAAAAAGAGGATGGTGCCACAGGTTGTGCAGTTTACATTCCACATAAAAGCGAATCTTTGAAAATTAAACTTCCATCACATTGTTCAATATACAGTGCTAAAGCGGTAGCAATCGAAAAAGAATTAGATTGGCTAGATTTACACAATATAAATAAAGCAGTAATATTATCAGATTCATTATCGGTCATTAAAGGATTAAACTGAGATATGACTCAACATAAAAGAAATAATATTCTTTGTGCTATTAAAAATTAAACATATAGTAAAGATATTACAGTTATTTGGGTTAAAAGTCACATTGGTATCGAGGGAAATGAACTGGTTGACCAGCTTGCTAAAGATGCGACCCATGCTGGACTCTATATTCCCATATTCACATTGGAGGACTTAAAACAACTTTATTATAATAATTTTTTTATAAATTAAAAAGAAAAATGGAAAAACATAGCAATGAACTCAAATAATCAATATTATACTATCCACCCTACCTTACCACAAGATGTTGCCTATATTTTCAAATATTTAATGCCAAAGAAGTTGACAGCCACAATTACACGACTGAAAATGTCGCCAAAATACACGATCTCGACAAAGATTGTTACTTTGGCCGGCCAATCACAGCGCTCGTTATTAATTTCGCTGTCATTGGCCTCTCGGCGGAAGAGCGCTGCGAGTTCTCAATTACTAAACGTATAAAAGAGCAGCGCACCTTCCAATCGGGACTTCAGTAAAACCAGAGAGAGAAATAAAAAACCCCCCAGATGGACAAAATTCAATAAAAAGCCCAGAGTGAGAAGAAACTTCAAATCATACCACACACACAAGAAAGACAGTTCGTAGCTCAAATCGCCCAGAATATCGCTTATCGCCTCATACACAGTGGGCCCAGCAGCTCAACTAGGATACAGTCTGTATTGTGGTATCGTATAATATTTATATATTTTATTTATTATAATATAGATTGTACACTAATTATGATTTTTTGTCCACAGGTCACCTAGAAAAAAAAATCACAAAAAACACAAAAAACTGGCTTCAGCCACCAAAAAAATCAAAAAATACTAACAAAAAACCGGCTTCGTCCACCAAAAAAAATAACAAAAACCCCAAAACCCGGGCACGTAGGGCCCAACCCCGCTTGAGCACCAAGTCGCCGAACTGAGCCGGGACTCAGAGCGGAGACTTGAGGCCTAAGTAAGCAATTTTAGTTCGCGGATAAGCCACATTAAGATAAACAGGAATATAGCGGAGATGCGCTGTCCTGAGTTTTTGCATTCGGTTAGGAAACCATGTTGGGGTTCTATTACCCAGGACCTCTACATGAAGAGCACTTGGCTGATTGTTGTGCCTCTATAGCGAATCAGATTGCTATAGGGGGGAAAGGGATGGTCTAGAGCATTGGAGCACGGTGAGGTGACTCCTGTTTTTACTCGAGTTAACACACCTAGTTCCAATGAATTGTTACACCCGATCGTACTACCTGGGTGAACATTTCTCATAGGCTGGGTTCAATCAAATTGCTTGCTTGCTTGATCGGGACTTCAGTCGTCAGACACTTCGAGCCCTACTAGACCTTGTTGGTTAGTGGTGCTTCCTAGTAAAACTCTTGTTTCATTATTAATCCAAATAACCAAAGTCGTCCTTACGTCGAATCTTAACGATTGCACCGACTTCGAAGATCAGCGTTTATTTCCAATCCAGAAGTCGAAGATATCCTAAGGCATCATTTTTTTTTTTTTTTTTTTAATGGCATAGGCAAGTGCCATACAGCCAGTCACTGAGGCATCATTCGTCGTCTGCTATTATACCACAGTGCACGAAAAACCGAGTATCAGCTGTAGAATCGCTCCCTGTCAGAGACATATGATTTTTGAAATAGACCAGTTTGAAAAACAGTAGTTCTAGAAACTATTGCAAATTGAGTCGAACTGACACCGACGATTTATCGGACAAC